>MU705866.1:0-28662 GCA_026770625.1 Nicotiana glauca
CAGGCGCCCACCTGCAGAGCATTGGAATACAATTCGAGTTCAGCAATCAGGTGCCCACTGGAGAGCACGGGATACTATTCAAGTTCAACAATCAGGATCCCACCTGGAGAGCACGGGAATACAATTCAAGTTCTGCAATCAGGCGCCCATCTGGAGAGCACAGAAATACAGTTCAAGTTCAGCAATCAGGCGCCCACCTGGAAAGCACGGGAATCCAGTTCAAGTTCAGCAATCAGGCGCCCACCAGGATGGCACGGGAATACAGTTCGAGTGGCGGTAATCTGGCATCAGCCTGGAGAAAGGGAAAGCACCTCAAATAACAATTCAAGTCGGCAACAAAGGAATTTCACCAGGAGAATACAAGTCAACAAGGCAACAAGAACCACAAGATCAAATTTGAAGATATAGATAGGGCTTTTGTAATTCATAGATCATAGTTTAGTCTAGCTTCTTTTTATTTTGTCATGGTCTGATAAGGGGTTTAGTAAGTAGTAGCAACAGCAGTAACAGTGAAGTCACAGCTTCATGGTAGTCTCAGCTACCAAAACTTCCTGAACTACACTAACCTGATTCCTTTATAGCCAAGGATATGTAGGCAACCTCAGAGCCAGGGTGCGGTCAAATTTTTCAAAAATGCTTCCCACAGAGTATTCAAACGGGCAAAAATTGCTCGTATATGCTCACTTTATCATTGCACGAAAACTCTTCGTGTTTCCGAGCAAAGAGGGGAAGCGGTGAGTACGTGATTTTAGCCTGATATGAATTATTCCAACAAATTCAAAACAAATTAGTTTTTTTATTGTTTGCAATTTTGTGGACTTTTGTGTCATTCTTCGTCAATTGTTTGCATTTGTCTGTGCATGTTTATTTTATTTAATTAATAAAAAATATAAAATATGTAGCATTTACATCTAGGATTTAATTATACATTTTAATATTAATTAACAAATTAGTTATTTATAAAAATGGGAAAAATCACAAAAATACTTTATTTTTGCACCTTTAATTTTAATTTTTGTATTTTTTGGTAGTTTTCTTTTAATTTGGTTTTTAATAATTTATGATAATTATTATTTAGAATTAATTAGTGTTTTGATAGGATAATTTGATTTTGTGATTAAATTTAGGATTTTATTTTTTTAATTTTGAAAAAGAAGAAGAGGAAAAGTAGAATAAAGAAAAATGAAAAGAAATATAAAAACAAAGAGTTGGGAGATCAGAATTTTGGGCTCTCTTTAAATCCAAGCTCCCAGTCCAAACAAATTCCCCCATACCCGTCCAATACCCGCCAGAACCAGCCCAAACACACTACAACCCGGTCCTTTTCACCACTAAAACCAAACGACCTCGTTTTAGAGGTTCGGTAGATCTGAGCCGTCGAGGTTTTTTTTATCCAACGGCTGGAAAGCGGGGGTATTTCAATATATAAGTGTCCGAATGAGACCCCCTCCCCCTATCTCTCGTCTCTCTCAGAACCCACCCCTTCAGAGACCACCTTTTAGAACCCTAGTCGCCACAATTCCCCACCACATAGAATCCCGGTTGCACCACCTCCGATCCCTCCCAAAATTACACCCTATAACTACCTCACTCCCTCATATAAAATTCCCACTCCATTTGTTTCAAATCCCCCTGAACCTTCTCAAAAATTAGATCAAAGGTGAACCCTAAAATTCAAAGTTGTCCAATTTGAGTTTTCTTTGAAGTTTTAGGTTCATTATGATGTTAGTCGTGTGTTGTAATAAAAAAATAACACACGATTATTCTCAGATTGAGCTAGGAATACGGTTTGAAGATTCATCACCACCTTTTATGGTCTGGCACCTTTAGGTATTTTCACTTTTCTTTGTTATTTGTTCTTCAGGTTTCCTCCGTTTGCTTTCCTTTTCTACTTCGTCATCTTCTTCTAGACTCCTCTTTGTTCTGTTTTAGTTTCTTAAGGGTAGTTTTGTGATGCATTTTAGCTTTAAGAAAATTTTTTCTTTAATTATCATAATTAATTTGTTAATTAATTTCTGAGTTGTTAATTCTAGTTCATTAATAGGATTTGGATACGGTTCCAATTGCTTCTGTTGTTCTTGTTTCGCCTCAGTTAATTTGGTTTTGATTTGGGCCTGGGGTCGTGCTTTAGGTTTCAGGTTCATTGGTTTGGGCTGGGTCTTGACTTAACTCAACCCAGGGTGAACTTTGACCCATTTTGGGTTTGGTTCCTGAAGTAATTATCAGAAGGTAAAAGGGTAATTGGGGAAGAGAATCTATCAGTAACTAATTGGGGAACATCTAGGAAGCTGGGGGAGGGACTTGAGAGAATTTCTGAATTTTAACTGGAGGGCTTCTAAAAAAAAAATTAGAGAAGGATCAAAATGAAAATCTGATCTCTTATAGGCTACCCTAATGTTTGCCTATAAAGACACTAAAACTTGATATGCAAGGTAGACGGAAAATTGGAGAAAAATCTAGAAAAAAAAGGTGAAAAATTCAATAGGATTCACTATTTCATTGAAGTTTTGTGAATTTTTTTTTGGAAATCTTCAATTTGCAGAAACTTTTTCTAATTCATATAGTGTTGAAATGGATTGAGTTGGGTATTTAAAGTTTAGTTTGAATTTGTTGAGTGTACTGTTTGATTGAGACCATGTTACTGCTTCACCTTCGTTTACCTGGTTTAAACTGGTGTTATTGGGGCTCAATTCTGTTGTTGCTACTGCTGATTCCTCATTTATTTATTTGCTCTTTCAATATCCAGGTACTTACTCTTGAGATCTGCAAAAATGTAAATTCAGATTTGATGAATGGAATGGATGAAGAACTTAGAAGCAATGCATTAAGTTTTGTTTATAGCTTAGCCATATTTTTTTTTTCTTCGGTCATGGAATGTCACTCATGCTTTATTGGAAATCATTAGATGTGTAGGGTAATTTGATCTCCCTTCAGCATGTTTACCCTTAGTTGTTTAGCTTTAAATTTGTTTTGTAATACTGGTTGAACTATGGACTCAAGCCTTTAAGTGAGTTTGAATTTGTGTTAAAGGTTCTTTATTATTATAGCTGCAGAAGTTTCCATGTTTGATTTGCTATATATTCTGTATTTTGTGTAGTTTTGGATTGGGATCAATTGGTAATATATGGTGTGGGTTTATGTCTAAGTTTGCTACACATGGTGGTTTATTGCTTTGCTTGTATAGAATAGGTTCTATTAGCACCTTATTGCAAATAATTTGAAGATTTAAAAGCTAGAATTGCCTACTGCCTGTTTGCTAAAAATTGGATGTTTTAAAATTGCTTTTGATCTAATCCTCGTAAAAATTCTGTGTGACTATCCATGGAATCAGTGCTAGTTCCAGCTTTTATGGTCATGTGTCGTGCCATGGCAGGGACTCGATCTTGAGTCCCCATTTGTAATTACACTATACCTTCCGAATTGGGCCCTCTTTTAGTGCTTGGTTTAGCCATTTTAAAAATAGTAATTCCGTTACATATGTAGTAAAATAAGTTGTTGGGTTTCCTTTTGGGCCAAGGTTCAAAAAAGGGAATGGACTTTTAGTTATTTATCCTGCAATTTAAATTGGGACTTTAGCATAAAAGGCATGTTGAATCCCTTGAGGCTTTTCCTTTGATTAGCCCGACTATTTTAAAAATAGATGCGAGGCGAGCCATATTGGACAACACGAATACCTTATGGCCCTCCAAGTTTAATTTGAATTATTTTTAAAAAAAATAGAATTGAGGTGCGCTGTGCCAAATAAAATGACTGTTGCATGACCCTTGTTTAATTAATCTAGTTTATCCTTAAAATTCGGGGCGTGTCATTTCGCGAATTTTCATGACCCTCACCAAATTGCAAACACGTAGTCGCTTTAGGCGCGTTATTTTAATAATTTACCTTCCTAAACTTTGGTGCACATTTATGTGAACCAAATTCAAATCTCTACAATGTTATATAAAATGTGTTGCGGGCTGCGTGTGCATTTATGTGATGTAGTTCAAAAAATATTTTAAATGATATTGCAATTTTCTTTAAAAATAAATAAAAGCGGTTATAGGTTTAAAATTGTACCATAGGCTAAAACATGTACTAAAATCAGATAATAGGCCATTTAGAACAGTTGAGCGATCGTGCTAGAACCACGAAACTCGCGAATGCCTAATATCTTCTCCTGGGTTAACAGAATTCCTTACCCGAATTTCTGTGTTCGCAGATTGTAATACAAAGTCAATCTTAATCCTTTCGGAATTTGAACCGGTGACTTGGGACACCATAATTATGTCAAGTTGCGACGCTGAAGTTTTATAAACAAATAATCTCGTTTCGGTTGTCCTTTAATTGGAAAAACTCCCTTATACTATCCCTTTACGGGGATGTAGGTAAAAAGGAGGTGTGACACCGTAAATTTAGCTTAGGTATGAATGTGTTAAATGAGTAGTAATGATATATTTTAGACATGTAATGTTCTATTAGTATCAGTATGGGTGGAAATAGTTATTTTAGAATCAAGATGAATAGTTAGGTGTACAAGATTCGATAAAATCTACAAGTTTACAAAATGTCAGCCTTGCAGTAGGATGTAGTGAATATTTTAAGGTATTTGTGAAAATTCAAAGCACAAAAGTTGTATATCTTTTAAATAGATTTCCAACGATATATTGTGCCGCACAAACGAACCTCTGTGCAAAAGGTGATGTGTGTTTTACAGAACGGTGCGCAATATGCACGCACAATGCGCGCCCCATGCGTGGTGGCGCATTCGTGGTAGAGTTACTGCCATTTTGGGCGGTCAAGTGCATGGTCAGGCCGTCATCAGCATGGGTGGCGCACTTAGCAGGTCATTTTAAAGCCCTACTTCGTCCCCCACACCCCAAGAACACAAAAATTTACTCTAGAAAGGAGAGCTCTCAAAAACCTAACTCCTTAAGGGTCCCTCCACCATCCAAGGTAAGTTCTAGTGGTGATTTTAAGTTAACATAAATTTACCAATATCTTATTAATATGGGTAAACCTTCCATATCTTTAAATATTCGATTTGGACATCATTGTTTAGAGAAGGAACCCTAGAACTCGAATTCATGGGGATTGAACTTCAAGAAGGTAATGTCTTCACACACTAATTGATTCTAGCATTGGATTAATAATTATAGACAATATGTTCATGAGATATGAGTTGATGTGTTTGATAGAAAAGCATAAAAAAATATGGGATTGGGTAGTTGATAATTGATTGTTGATTATTTATTAAGGATATCGTTTATCTTATGGATGATAAAGAATGGTGTTGATTGTAGCAATTTGAGGTTTTAGAATTTATCTAGGAGCAAGAGAATGGGTTTTTGGGTAAAGAAACACCATTAATGAGGCTATGAAGCTTTATAACCACCAAGTGTTTGATAAAATGCCTAAGTGACCAAAACTTGAGTATTATTGCTAATATGGAATCTCCTTGACTTGTATTGATACAGATTAAAGTTGAAAGGGTTGGCGAATATTGTATTACGCTCAAGATCAGGAAGTTAAGGTATATGAGGCTAACTATATATATTTGGGAATTTTAATGATTCCCCCTAAACTATGTTTCTTTTACGACGCTACTAATTACCTTAGAAATATAGTTTAGCCTAGTCCTTTGAATACTTGTAGAACTTCTATTCTCTAGCTTTATAACTCGTTCATGACTTTTTTTATGAACGTTGTGAGCTCAGTGCTTATTCAATATAGTCTTGGGTTTGATGCCCCAGAGTCTTAGTATAGATTACTAACTATGCCATAAACAGTTTAAGTTTAAATGTTCATAATCAGTTCAAAAATACATATCTCAGTCTAGTCCTGTTCTGTATTCCAGTGTTTTGTGACTCACTGTGATCCAGTATTCGAGTATCATGTAACTCAGTGTGATTCAGTATTTCACTATCATATATTGCATTATAATTCTCAGTTCTTGATTTTTAATCCCTAATGTTGAGCACCTGTATTTTGGCCTGAGGCCGCAGTTAATGCTTTATGCATCTTTGGGTCTAAGGCCGCAGTTTATGTTTTGTGCAACTTTGGGCCTGAAGCCGCAGTTATCTATACGTATACTTGGGATCGAGGCTGCAGTTTCGCACATATATATATATTGGGCATAAGGACGCAGTTTAATTTATTTAGATAAGCAGGTAGTTCATTATTTAGAAGAGAGAGTATCCATATCCTTATTTCCTTTGTTCAGTTCAGTTATCTATTATCATTTCAGTTATCAGTTATCAGTTTAATTATCAGTTATTGGTCATCATTTATCATTTCAGTTTCAGTTTCAATAGTTATCATTTCAGTTATCAATTATCGATTCTCAGTTATCAGCTTAGTTTCAGTTTCAACATTTATAATTCTATCTTTCAATTGCTTTACATACCAGTGCAATATAAGTATACTGACATCCCTTTTGCCCAGGACCTGCATCTCACGATGCAGGTAATGATTTATAGGTTGACGATTCAGAGCGCAAGGATTCTCGTACCAGCTGATTGGTGACCCCCAGTTCATTCGGGCATTATCATTACTTTACCGTCTTTCAATAGTCACAAACAGTCAGAGTTTTTAGTACTTCATTAGAGGCTTCATAGACTCGAGTAACAGCTAGACAGAGTCGCAGGCTTTTCATATTAAGCTATGTTAGCTAAAAATATGTTTTAGAATTGTATTAGTATTTTTGCACTTTGATTTATGCCATCTAGACTTTTAGTATATCAACATGTGTTAATTTATCTTTCGCATTCAGTATGTTATGATATCACATGTTGATTTATCCAGTCAATTGGTTTGCTCGGTTGCATTTAGTCAGGCACCGGGTGTTATGTCCATACCCAGGTTTGGGGCGTGACAGTCTTCTTCTTTGCGTTTTTGAAGAAACTCTCGCAAATGCGAAGGGTGAACTGGAGTTGTGTAGAAAACTGTGTTTCGCGAACGCTAAGGCTTGGTCGGGAATGTGGAGCAATGGGGGCATTACCTTTCATGAACGCAACCATCCTATTGCAAATGCGAATGTCTGGGACCTGGGGAAGGGTAAGTGACCTATACTCTTCGCGAACGCGGCACATGGCTCGCCAACATCCAACATGTAGGCTGGTGGGAATAAGCCTTCGCGAATGTGAAGAGTATCTCGCAAACACGTAGGGTAATTGAACCGGTGCTTCGCGATCGTGGCAAGCCCTTCGCGAATGCGAAGAAGTCCTGACGCATGTAAATTAAAATCGATTAGTGTCGGGAGTTTCCCCAAAATTTGATGAATCTTTCATTAGAACTCGACCTACGAGCATTGTTGAAGGGAAAATTCAACACCAAATCATAAGTTTGCACTCTTCAACTCATTTTCATTCATTTCTAACATCACCTAATCTTTGTTGTTTTATGGTAGAAAACTAGGGATTTAGGAAAAATTGGATATTTTTGCAAATTGGGGATTTAGACGTCTATTTGAGGTCGGATTCCAAAACCAATCATATATGTGCACTCGGGGGTGAATAGGTAAATGGATTTTGGCCCGAACCTCAGGTTTTTACCAAGCGGACTCGGGGTCGATTTTTCACTTTATTGGGGGAAGATTGAGAAATCTAAATTTATGCATTGTAGTTGATTCTTTTAGCAATAATTGAAGCTTTTAAGTAAATTATGGCTAGATACGAGTTGTTTGGAGGTGGATACTGGAAAAAAAGGTAATTGAGCCTTGAGTGACCCGCGGAGCTAGGTAAGTATCGTGTCTAACTTTGACTCATGGAATTAGGAATCTTTGACTTATTTGCTATATGAAATCCATCTGAGTGGCGTATAAGTGAGGTGATGTTTGCAATGCACCGCCAAGTTATTTGTTTTGCTTGTTTCCTTCCCATCCTTCTTATATTGCCTTTTTCTGTCTTTACTGCTACATGCTTTACTTGTATTTCCATGCTTAATTTCTACTTGTCAGACATTGTTTCTCTTTATTGAAAGTATTGGTTATTTCGTAGTTTCGTCATATCCTGTTATTTTCTTAAGCTAGTTATCAGTACTTTCAAGGCACATTCTGGATTGGTCTTGCTGAGTAGTATCATTTGTCTAAAGTCTCATAGTGTACATGCTTCCTAATTATTTTGGTTTGAAATTGAGCCTTGTGAAGAGTTATATGATTTGAATTGTGTAATTTTTTTACTTGCTGAGTAAATGATATTAATATGGTGGGATCGGGTTGCACGCCGTAACAAGTGGAATAAATGTGATATATTGAGGAGGAATAAGGGTGAAATAATATGTATGGTGGGATCGGGTTGCACGCCGCAGCAGGTATAATAAGGGTAGATTGTGGTGAAATAAGGGTGAATTGTAATTGTGATTATTGTGATATGGTGGGATCAGGATGCACGTATCAACAACCTTTATGTTTATGCTCTTCCCTGACTGTGTTAGCTGAACGATAGACTTAAATTGCACATAAGAATTGGTAATAGTTGAACTCTAATGATATGCTTTGACAACAGTATACATTTTTTGCAAGTTACTAGTCTATTTTATCATGTCTTCTTTCTGCTTTTATTTTACGCTGCATGCAGGTTATATTGTTATTGCCCTGTCGTAGCCTCGTCACTTCTTCGTTGAGGTTAGGCTCGGCACTTATCATTGCATGAGGTTGGTTGTAATGATACTATACTCTACACTTCCTGTGCAGCTTTTGGAGCAGGTTCGTGATGATCGAGAGGTTGGTTGTAGGATTCACTTCTTTGGAGACCCATGGTAGTTCTGTTGGCGTCTGCTGGCCCTGGCGTCCCTTTTATACACCATACCTTGTTGTTTTTCTTATTTCATAAATAGTTGTATTTTCTTTCGGACAAATGATCGTAGTAAAATCTTAGAATGTTTGTGGATTGTAACTTCGAATTCTGGGTAGTAATAGTATATAATCAAATTGGCTATTTATTTACTTCCGTGTTCATTTCGATTTTTTTAGCTTGCTTATTATTAATCACTGAAACGTAAAGGAATTAACTAATAAAATTCTAACGTTGGCTTGCCTAGAAAATGTGATGTTAGGCGCCATCATGATTTCGTCAGTGAAGATTCCGCATCGTGACACATAAATTTGTTGATTAGAATCTATATGCTTAATATTAAAGATGGTCAGTAATATTCATGAAAAAAAATTCCTATAATTGCACTATCAATAATGATTTACTCCAACCTTCACGGTATTACGTGCATGTGAATTTGCATTAAACATCTAAACCTAAAAAAAGATGTGATTTTCCGATATTTTCTTTTTATAAATATGGTACATTACATAGTTCAAATAAGTGAAAAATTGATATAAGAAATTCAATTTATTTTGAAGTCTTAAATATGAGAAAATGATTAAAATACTAATATTCGAATAATAATTAAATGATTATTTTGTCCAATCTAAAATCAATTTATAAAGGACAAAAAATGCGAGTTTATTAAATTAATGGAGACAGAAGCGTGGCAAATTTAGAGAACAATGCTGCTTAAGAGTATATTTAAGGGACTTTTTTTTTTATCAACTCCAAAGGAATGGAGTTGCTATTTTGTCATTTTCTCAAACAAAAAAAAAAAGGAATAATAGAGATTTAATCATGGATCGAAATTCGCGTCTATCATGTGCTGCATAGATCGCAGTCTCACGATAGGATTTTGAAATTAGTGCTGTATTTTACTAATATTTTTTATGATCGTGCGAAACCCGAGTTAATTTATTAGTACCGTAAATTTTTTTATTGTAAATGTTAATTATATTGGAGTATAAGATAACATTCTCCAGAAATATAAAAATATGTAATGATACGACACCTTACAAATCTTCTTTCATATTTGCTACGGAGAGAGCCGATCTAGAATTTTCATCAAGCGGACATAAATTGTAAAAAAGTAAATATATAAAGATATCAACAAAATAATTTTTTATTAAAAAGGTGTAATTTTCTTTCCCAAAATTGTATATATAAAGCTTTCCTAGTCGAAAAGGAGAAATAGAAACTTTACCTAGTCTAAAAGAGAGAGTAATGCAGAAGAAGTAAAAAAATTCCTCATGTCGTAGGTATATAGAATAAAAAAAAGTCAAAAGAGAGTGTTGTATATAAAGAAAAAAGATTGCCCATAAATGCCTACTGATTTGGTTTCAAACTCCAACATCCCCGAAACTTTAGAGGGTGTTTGGATTAGATTTTAAGCTCTTTTTAATCTTTTTTAATGTTTGGCAAAATTAAAAAGTGTTTAAAATAAGTTAAAAATTATTTAAAACAATCCAAAAGTAATAAGTTAGGCAATCCTAACTGTCACGACCCAAAATTCATTCAGGGTCGTGGTGGCGTCGGACACCGTTATCAGGCAAGCCAACTTAATCAACCGATTAACTTCTCATTTTAATATCTTTGAAGTTTAGGACTTTTCCTTACTTTTTCATAAATAAAAAGATCACCACTTTAATTCAAATTAAATAATAAACGATTAGTACGAATCTTTCGAAAACTATTCCATAATCCGGTATCACAAGTGCATGAGCATCTACTGATAAGAAAAATAAAATATAACATCCGTCCAAAATACAATGGATATGAAATAAATACAATATACTGAAATGGACTATACTAGCTGTGGGTCACATCGAATAATGCAACTCACCTAGTCCTATAATCATCCGAGCTGCTATGCCCAGTAGGCTGCAAGAGGTACATATACCTGTGCAACAAAAATGCACAGAAGTGTAGTATGAGTACGTAATCAACGTGTACTCAATGAGTATCACGTCTAATCTCGAAGAAGTAGAGACGAGATGGTCAGCTTCGACTCTTACTAGAGGTCAACTAGCAATATACTAAAATGTGAGGAAGTCATGGATTTATGTAGTTCTAATTCACGAAGCTGGAAAACAGGTAAACACTTTCAACAAATAATTAAGGATTTTCAAGGTTTACTCTTCATTATCTTATCGATTTATATCCAGCCATGAAAGGTAATATCCACATTTGAAATGCTCAGGAGAACAATATATATCATGCGCAAATCATGTCGAGGTCGACGACTCGCTCCAACAGAAATGTAAATTGTGCATTGCCGAGGGTTGAACGGAGCAAACCATAGATGCATCTATTTAATCTGCCGAGGCATTCATCCCGTTCCATAAATAAACACATACCCTACTCGCGAATTATGCATGCGACGCAGGTACACATAGAGGTACATGTTCAATCAGTCAATTAGGAACTTATCGGGGATATTTATCCAATTAAGACAATTTCTCTTTTTAACAATTTAGTAAAATGATGTTTAATCTCCTTTTAAATTCATTTACTAATCCAAGGTGATTTAAGCAATTCAAGCTATCAATGGGTTCATAAATAATCCAAGTATAACATGCTTATGGGTCCTAACTACCCGGATAATAGCAACATAATAGCTACGCACGGACTCTCGTCACCTCGTGCGTACGTAGCCCCCACAAATAGGAACACATAATCAATTATTACACCTATGGGGATATTTCCCTCTTACAAGGTTAGAAAGGAGACTCACCTCGCTCTGAAGATCCATAAACAGCCTCCAAGCCTTCCCGACGACTCAATTTGTTGCCAAATGTTCCAAAACTAGCCAAACTAATGAGAATATACTCGAATACTTGTTAACAATTCAAATTATACAAATCCCCAACTCCGCTTAGTGAAATGATCAAAATGCCCTCGGGCCCACGTACTCGGATTTCGAAATTTCTCGAAGATATACTCTACCCATAGCTTCACTAGCTCAAATATATAATTTACTCCTAATTCCATGCTCAAATTCACGGTAAAATCCAATTTATCAAGTTTCTAGGTTGTCTTCCAAAAATCCCAATTTTTTCTCACAATTTTCATACCTAATTCCATGATATAAATCTTGTATTTAACTTGGAAATGAGTTGGGTTAACTTACCTTAACATGGATGATAAAATCTCTCCTTGAAGCTCTCCAAAAATCACCCAATGAAGTGAAGAAAATGAGTGAAATGAACTCAACCCCGTTTTTAAAACAATTTGCCCAGCGATTTCCGCACCTGCGGCTCCTCTGCCGCTTCTGCGGTTCTGCAGGTGCGGCCAATATTCCGCATCTGCGGTCTCATGCTTGGCTGCCCCTTCCGCTCCTGCGATATTCCTTCCGTAGATGCGGTCTCGCTTCTGCGGATCCTTGATCGCATCTGCAGTCTACGAGCCTTCGACCAATTCCGCTTCTACGGCTCCCTCTGCCGTTTCTACAGGGCCGCTTCTGCGGTCCCTTTTCCGTAGAAGCAGAAATACCAGCAACCAGATAGCTTCAGCTTTCCCAAATGTCCATTTTCGATCCGTTAGCCACCCGAAATTAACCTGAGGCCTCCGGGACCCCAACTAAACATACCAACCAGTCCCAAAACACATTACGGACTTGCTCGAGGCCTCAAATCGTATCAAACAATGCTAAAACAATGAATTACACCCCGATTCATGCTTTATGAACTTCGAAATTTCAAAATTCTATTACCGATGTTTAAACCTATCAAATCACATCTGATTGACCTCAAATTTGGCGTACAAGTCATATTTGACATTATGGACATACTCCAGCATTCGGAATTGGATTCCGACTCCGATATCAAAAAATCCACTTCCGGTCAAACTTCTCAAAAACCTCTAAATTTCTATCTTTAGCCAAATGGCTTCAAAATGACCTACGGACCACCGAATTCACTTCCGATCGCGCTCACAACTCCAGAATCACTATACGGAGCTACTCCAGTCTCGGAATTCCAAAAGGACATCGATAACACTGAAATGCACTTCAAACCAAACTTATGAAATTTCTTCCAGAACGCCAACTTCCACAATAGGTGCCAAAACGCTCCTGGTCATCCAAAATCTGATCCGGGCGTACGCTCAAGTCCGAAATCGTCATACGAACTTGCTGGAACCTTCAGATCCTGATTCTGTGGTCATTTACTCAAAATTTCAATCCTAGATCATTCTTTCAACTTTAAGCTTCCAAAATGAGAATTCTCTTCCCTATTCAACTCCGAACTTCCCGAAATTCAATTCTGACCACGCGTACAAATTATAACACCTGAATAAAGCTGCTCATGGCCTCAGAATGCTGAACGATGCGCTAGGGCTCAAAACGACCAGTCGGGTCATGACACTAACTTATTATTCTTTGACTTAAAAGTTATTTTTGCTGAAAGAACTACTTTTTTTAAGGCCGATCCAAAACCACTCTTAAACTCACTTTACCTGTGGACTGAACAATCTCTTTGTGATAAATGGGGTTAGCAAAAGTTATTGTCGCGACCCGTAGTTCAAATAGTTATAATGGCACCTAACACAACCCTCTAGGTAAGCCAATTAATAACTAACCAATTGCAATAAAATCTAATGGGACAGTAAGTGAAAGAAAATATCAGAATCTTATACACTCCCCAAGGACTGGTAGTACAAATCATGATCTTCTAAGATTAGAATTTACAAAGCTGGTATGAATTAAATATATCATCTATTTGAAATGTACATAAACAGGTTTTCATGAATCTAAGGCTATCATGAAAAAGAGGCAACAACTACCAGAATGCAGGTACGTCTTCAATTCCAGCTCACGTCGACCACAACAACATCAACGTCCAACATCTACACGCAAGGTGCAGAAGTGCGGTATGAGTACAACCGACCACATGTACTCAACAAGTAACAAAACTAACCTTAGGTTGAGAGTAGTGACGGCTGGAACCAAGGTCGGGTCCAACATCCAACAGTGAACAAAAGTTCATAACAACCTACAACAAGTAATAAAAAAAGTAACTCAGATATAAAATGTTCAGCTTAATCACGGTTCCCAAATATAGTTCCGCTTTTCAAGTATATCAGTGAAACCCCAAGTCTTTTACTGAAATTACAAAAAATATGAGTAAGTTGAAAACTATAATTTTTAGCAAAAACATTCCATGGTAAATGTTTCATTTTCAAATGGCATGAGGAAAATACATTTCTATGCCTATATGTCAATATGTGTGAGAAGTCATGAATGACGTGATGCCGTACAACATGAGAAAAAATGCATCTCTATGCAACATTATCTTTCATAGAGATTCGATTTGCTGTTTATCCCATGTTTCTCGCATCAGATCCGATAAAACTCCCTATACTCTCATATTTATTTATAAGCATCATTGTTAGAGAGATGAATCATCCATCTCATTCAATATTGAGTGAATCATTCTCTCTATTCATATTTAATGCCATTTAATGTATTTATTATTTATCATTATTCTCCACTCGTTCATAACTGTATCATTTAATATAGATTGCATTAAATCGGTTTTAATCGAATCCCACCTTATCCGCACAAGCACGTTTCGGATCTAGAAATTATTATCTTTAATTAGGATTTACCCGGTTACTTCCTATTAAATTAGTTTACCAAAAGATTTCATACTTTTTGGTCAAATAATTTGGCACTGTCTGTGGTGATTTTCTCGTTAAAATATTATTTTCTTCTAAAACTAAAAAAACAATGCAAAAACCCTATACTTCCTTGTGTGAACAAATCTAACATGGCATCCAACAAAGAGGAAAAAAGGAAAGTGATAGCCGACCTCACCACCGACCTCCTTCACACTATCAACAAAGTGAATGAAACAAACAGTAAAGATGTAACACCAAACACCTCTCCCAGGCGAAACAGCTCGTCCCCTCCTCATGATAGCATCACAACCTCGCACGGTAAATGGGCCTCTGTATCCACAACAGAAGAGGCACCACATGTAGTGGAAAAGCTACTCGAGGCGTGGTCGACAAACGCGCTAACCAGCTTCCTCGACAAGCCCGCTCAAAGGCCAAACAGAGAAGAGGCAAGAGTTTGGGTTGTACCAGCAGCTGGCGAGCAGTACGCCCCCCTCAAATCACGTATAACAACATCAAAACGATGAAACACATATGAAATCAAACTTAATAAACTTTCGACTTCCAAAAACTCCTGGCGAAATATATCAAATCAAATCAAAATAAACTCAAATTTTGCACACAAGGCCTAATACATCATACTACTCGCTCCCCCAGACAACCGCGCGATGTGAAAGTGCTCAAAACAACTGATCAGGTCGTTACAGTTATATTGGAGCATTTAGTAGAAGAAAAAAAAAATATAGAGGAATTTTTAGAAATCACTTGTGTTTTGTGGCTAGTGGCTATTAACTTCATATAACTACCATATATATAATTACTTTCTATAGCTATTATTTAGTTGTTATGGTATACAGCAGCAAAAAGTGCCTAAAAATTAGGGTAATCCAGATGTACGCGCATTTATTCACATGTATTCTCGCCACATATTCATGTACAACAGCAAAAAGTGCCTAAAATTAGGGTAGTCCAGTTGTGCGCGCATGTATTCACATGTGTTCGCGCTACTGTATTCATGAATATAGCAATAAAAAGCACCTAAAATCAGGGCAGTCCAGCTTTACATGTATGTATTCACATGTATTTATGTCATGTATTCATTAACACAACAACAAAAGCGCCTAAAATTAGGGCAGTCTAGTTGTACGCGCATGTATTCACATATATTCGTGTTGTTGTATTCATGAATAAAATAGTAAAAAGTGCCTAAAATCACGGCAGTCCAACTGTATGGGCATGTATTCACATGTATTCGCACCATGTACTCATGAATACAGTAACTACAATCACCTTAAAAATAGGTATGTCTAGCTGTCTAGGAGAGAGGAAAAACATAAATAGCGTATTTCATACCTCAACGGTAGTATGTACTATAAATACTTATTTTGCTATAAAATATAAAATATAGCTATAAAAATAATATCTTAAAATAATTTTGATTTATAATAAAAAGTTTTTATACCTTTTACTATAGGAAGTACAATTTTCTGAAATATACCTATATACGCTATGTTATTTTCCAACGAAAAGGACTTAAATGAGCCTTCTTGACCAATCGTGGGTCCACTCTCAGAGAGAGAGAGACGGACACTTTTGTTCCAACTTCCAACTTTCCTTCATGTTATGCCGATGTTAATTGTTTTCCTCGAAAAATGGGAGTAACAATTAAATATGATTTGTGGTTTTAAAGATATGTGATTTATTCAAATACTAGTGAATGTATAATCAATATTAAGTTTTAAAAAAAAGAATTAATTAACCAAATCAGTGTTGTTAGACCAATAAGGACCTCGAGCTCGATTATCTCAAGGGCCTCAAGGTGTGCTAAGAACAATAAAGTATGAAAAATAAAGTAAAGAGAATAAAGCTGAAGAATATTTGTTGAGCACGTTAAAGAAGAAAAGTAGAGTAGAATGCTCTATTGCTAAGAATGATATATCCATAACAAAGACTGGGGTCCCTTTATATAGAAGGGGAAAACCCTAATATGGTACATTTCCAATTATGGTAAATAACTCTATTGGTACAACTCTATAATAACCTAGCACGGACTTATACTATTTCGTACAAATATTATCATTTAATTTATGCTCTGACCCATGCGTTCTTGAAAAATTCTCGCTCTTTCTTGAATGTATTTGAAATTGTACTACCCTCGAGGCATATCATGATGGGTCCTCGATTTGCTTCCCGAGACGCACTTATCCGGGCCTGGCTTAGCTCTTACTTCGAGCTTTCAGAACTCGGACTCAGAGTATAATCAAGTCTTAGAAATCGATGTCTCTGATTTCTACCGTACACAGATAGTCCCCGAATTTCTTAGACTAAAATGATATGAAACAATATGGATTCCCAAAGTCCTTAGTGATGAAGTCATCCCCATGATGCTAGTGTTCGAAGTGACCGAAACATTGCGTCGGTCCATTTCCCCCAGATTGAATGTATGCCAGTATTGGTCATCTACTAATGCCGCCAAACCGTCATTTCCCTTCTATAAATATGAGGCGATTCCTCTAAATAAAAAACTTTACTCTTTTTTCATTCCTTTCCCATTTTCTTCTCTTTCTCCAATCACTTATTTCCTTCACCTCATAGAGCGCCAGAAAATGCCAAGCACTTGCCGGAAACACCACATCTTTGTGCGCCTGAAACACTTAGCTTATAACCATGTCCAAAACTTCCAAGATAGTTCCCAAAAAGGACAAAGCATTATCTTCTTCTGCCTCCCAGCCAACCAAACCGGTGGTGCTGCTAATGCTTGAGGAAATAACCCTCGGTAATTGAATTATTAAGAAAGACTTCGGTATCCGGAATCCTCCCGATGTCGTAGTCTGATGCGAGCATGTATCCCGATACATTAGCTTGATAATAAAGCACCTCACCAAGGAAGTAAAGGAGGAATGTCGCTGTGGAGACGAGGTTAAGTTTTAGATTCCTAGCCTTGATGAAAGCATTACTACCACAAGGAAGGGTTTTAGAGTGTTTACACTAACTGTTTCACATTGTGTCCCTTCGATCTGGTAGTGATCAACTTATACAAAATGTACGAAGTCACCCTCAGCCAGATTCACCCTTCCTTATGGCGTATCATGATTATGTTGCGGTATTTTCTGAAGAGTCCAAGGGTTTGGACTTCACGCTCAACCACTTGATTCGACTGTATTGACCCCAGTTATTCCAAGGGCTCATCATGCTATAATGCCAAACAACAAAATCCTTTTTCTCCAGCACTGACGAACACAAAGATCGTGGTTGGATGAGCTGGTTTGTTAGAGTAAGAACTTCGGACATCATTCCCAAGGATAAAATGCCGTTATCGGAGAGGTGGAATTTTAACCATAAGTAAAGTTAGTAATCCCTCTACCTATTCGTATTCTGCTTCTATTTTTCATAACTCTATTATCCTTCTTTTGGTAACCAATTCTAGGGCGCCTCCAGCGGTGCCCGAACTTGAGGATTGGGTCCGGAAGTTAGTTGCCACTTCATCCTACGATAAGCGCAAGTGGCATGAATTATTTAAGGGCCACTGGGAGGCCAAGAACCACGATAAATGCATTTCAGTAGTTTCAACACTTGCCATACATCGACAGTGTTCTTACTTACTTACATCTATACTTGCGAACGCCTTGACGATGCATCCAAGATGAGGCCAGCTCCGCTTGGGGAAAAAAACCAAGCCTTCTAATCCAAAGTTTGAGAAGGAAAATAAAAGAAAAAGGGTCTCAAAACTTGAAGACCCTCAATACAAGAAAAAACTCGCTCGAAGGCTGCGGAAAAGATTTGCTCAAACGGGCGCAGACTCAGCCCATGACTCCCCAGATAATGGAGAAAATAATAATAAAGAGTCAGCGCTGATGACTCAGACTAGGAAGCCAACCGAGGTCGCCAAGCCTTTCAAACTAGAAACTTCACCCTGTGGCGAGAATACCTCGGAGGAAGGAACAGGCAAGGCCCCTGCATCTCCGGAGGTCGAGATTGTCCCTCCACCTTCAACAAAATATACCAGCGGGGGTAAATGCTGAGACCCCCAATGATAATTATAACTCCCCGAGTGAAGAGCTCAGGGCCACGACAACGGGTCACTCCCTTTTATTGCCAACTTATTCTGAGTGAGCAATCAAAGCAGCCAACGTTATGCGTATGCGCGACCCGAATAAGGTCATCGAGGACTTTAATGATGCGTCCTCCATTTTCAAAGAGGCTCAATGCCTTCTTTCCCGGGTAAGGACTTGCCCCTTTCTATCGTAAATTTTCTTCCTTTCTTTTCTTTTGACTTATATGTCTCCATTCCACTTATAGGCCATTGTGAAGTTTAGAGCTGAGCTAAGCCAATGTGAGTCCGAGCTCAAGAAGGTTTCGAGTGATGAGAATGCCTTGAGGCTCCTCTGTAGCCAAAAGGAAAAGGAGCATAAGGATCTCCGAACCGTATTGGCTAAATATAAAAAAAGCGAGTCCGAGCAAGATGAGTAGGTAACTGTGATTTTAATAAAGTTCAGCCTTCTTGGCTCTACTTCGGAGGCTAATACTTCGATATCTCAGCTACAGTAAACGCTAGATATGATTGCGCAGCTCCGGAGCAAGGTAGATCATGTTCGCGCTAATTGTCATCAGTGGAAGAAGAACATGGATCAACTTGCTGCTGACAAAGAAGCTGTTACGGCCCAACTGGCCTAGGCTGAAGCTCGACTCTGAGGGGTTGAAGCGAAGGGTCTGGCTTAGGCCAAGAAAATCGAGGGGCTGGAGGCCGAGCTGGTTAAAGACCGGGCCGAAGCTGCACAGGTTAGGGCTAAAGTCGTACATGCCAAAGCTTAAGCTAAGAAGACAAAGACTACGACCGATAAATCCATTGCTATATACTTGAGCAAAACTGCATTTGTTCAAGCTGAGTTGAAGGAGTACTCCAACCGAGGAAGATAGAGCAATGAATTGTCTAAGTGTTATGCTTGGAGGGAGACTCTTGAAGAAATACATGCCTAAGAGTTCGACCTTGCCGGGGAGATAGCTGATGCAAAGGCACAGGAAACTAGTGTTAGGTTCCTCGTCTCCTCTGATGATAAGGATGTGGTAGGGGTTCCGAGGACGAGGAAGGAGAAGAAGATACATCCGAAGGCGAGGAGACTCGTAAAGAAAGAGCCGCTGAAGATGCATGTTCTGGAGACAACAATCCCGGAGGCGTGACCCCAAAAATAGATTATGTTTCTTTTTTGGGCGTGGGCCCTTTCTGGGCGTTGTAAATGTTTTGTATCTTTCCCTTATGAAAATAAAGTGTCTTTTTGCTCTATCATTGATTTGTATTTAATTTTATTTTATCCGCGTTTGTGGAAAATTTTGATGATTCAAATACTTAGCTCGAGCATCGGTTCAGATTCGTAATAGACCTTTAGGTTTTTATTGCTCAAGGTAATACCTCTTCAGGTTTTAGATGGTCCTCAATCTAAGCTTAAAATAAATTCGAGGTGAGTTCGGAACAATGGGGCCTTTGAGTTCGAGTTGAGTGAGAACGAAGTCTCGAACTCTTTTAATCTTTTGGCCCTTAAGTTCGTTTATGCTGGCCCTTAGGCTCTTTTACATCGCGCCTTAGGCTCTTTTTAAGCTGGCCCCTAGACTCTTATATATCATCCCTTAGGCTCTTTAAGTTGGGTTGTTTCGGCCTCTAAAACATTTTTACCCTCATTTTGACTAAAAAACTTAGTGGAATTTTAGTTATGCCTTAGCATGTGTTTTTGAACCCATTGGGATTTTCAAAGGCTGGTATTATCGGAACCTTTGGATTAATCGAGGGCTGAATTTATCGAAGGCCATAGATTCTTCGGGGGGTGGGGGGGGAGGGAATTATCAAAGCCCTTTATATTTTTCTTTGGCTAGGGGTATCCTGATTTAACCTGGTTTTCAATGTTTGAAGACCTTTAACTTATAGTGGAAATCAGACGTCTCCGAATTGTATTATTTTGGTGGCAGCATTTATGTGATCGTAGTCTTTAGTATGGCCGTAGCCTTCGGGTTTGTCACCGGGACTTGTTTTGATAACTTTTTGAATTTGTTCGAAAAGTTTGTCCCCGAGTATATTAAGGCCAATATTTTGAGCGGGCAGCTCTTTGAGGTCTTATGAGTTTGAACTTTTGATGACTCAGATGTATTGACTGTCAGTGCCAATCCCCGAGTATTTCGGGGCACTTTGGCCCTTGAGCTACTTTCCATTGGATTGTAAGTGTAGAGTTTGTTAGATAGCAATCCTCTTTGAGATACAAAGTGTCTTTGATATAACAGGAATTCTTCTTTAAATAGTTGATACACATGTACAAGTTTTTCCGTCGAGGCTCGATTATCCTATATGGACATGGTTCATTTGACCGTTTGGCCGATTACAAAGTTCTCCTATCGAGGGCCTCTTAGGCGTAAAGTATCTTTCTCCGAGGGTGATGGCCCCCAATATTCGAGGTTGATTGAAAAGAAGCCTTGAATACCTGTTGATTTTTCCTTATGTAGCATATAGGAATTGCCTCGTTAAAAACCTTGCGGGTAAAACCCACTTGGGATAAAACACGATCTAAGGAAAAAAGAGTGCAACACATACTTTAAAAACCAAGATCTTCGAGCTGAATGGCTCCTCGATGTCTCCAATTGAACATTTGCAAGGAGATAGCTTTAAATACAAACGTAAAAGGGGAGAAGTTCATACCTTAACAGTAATATCGTTTTAGCAATGATATGTTCCAACAGTTCGGTATTTTCTCGCCTTCCATTGTGCTATGTTTGTAGGATCCTTTTACTACGACTCCGAGGACACGATATGGTCCTTCCCAATTGGGACCTAGTTTCCCTTCGTTTCGGTATCGAGTGATGACAATCACATTCCTTAGGACTAAGTCCCCGACTCCGAAATATCAAAGGTTTGTCCTTCTGTTTTAATATCTTTTGATACTTTGTTTTTGTGCGACCATTCGAATTAATGCGGCCTCACACTTTACATCTAGTAGCTCGAGGGAAGTATTCATAGCCTCGTGATTTGAGTCCTTGGTGGCATCCTAAAATCTGATGCTCGGTTCCCTGACATTGACTAGAATCAATGTTTTGAACCTGTACACCAATGAAAATGGGGTCTCCCCCGTTCTTGACTTTTACGTCATTCGATATGCCCGTAGCACCTCGAGGAATACTTCTCTCCACTTCCCTTTTGCATCATATAACATTTTCTTCAAGTTTGAATGATGGTTTGCTTGTGGATTCGGCCTGACCATTTGCTCTTAAGTGGTAAGGTGCTGATGGAATTCTTTTGACTTTATGGTTCCCAAGGAATTTTGTTACTTTGCTGCCGATGAATTGTTCACAAGCTATTTCAGCTAGTATCCCATACCCACAAATATGATGTGGTCCCATATGAGTTCGATGACTTCTTTTTCTCTTATCTTCTCAAAAGTCTGCGCTTCAACCCATTTTGAGAAGTAGTCAGTCATAAACAAAATAAATCTAGATTTACCTGGTGCCATCGGTAGGGGGCCGACGATGTCCATCCCCCATTTCATGAATGGCCACGGGGATAGGACCAAATGAAGTTCTTCACCAGCTTGGTGGATCATTGGTATAAATCTTTGGCATTTATCACACTTTCGAATGAAATCCTTGGTATCCTTTTCCATGGTATCCCAATAATACCCCGCTCTAATCACCTTGAGAACCAAAGAGTCTTCACCAGAATGGTTCCCACAAGTACCCTCGTGGATTTTTCATAATGCATAATTGATGTCTCCTGGTCCCAAACACATTGTCAGTGGTCCATCGAAGGTTCTTCTATAGAACGTTCCATTTTTATTAAGTGAGAATCGAGCTGCTCTGGATCGAAGTGTTCTTGATTCTTTTGGGTCCATGGGTAGCTTCCCATGCTTTAAGTAGTCAATGTATTTGTTTCTCCAATCCGACGTAAACTTGTTGAAATAATGTCTACATGGAATTTTTCGACCACCGACTTTGATAGTTGGACAACAGTCCCCAGGACGATATCATCTTCTTCTACGGATGACCCTAAGTTTG
Organism: Nicotiana glauca; assembly: GCA_026770625.1. Taxonomy (NCBI): domain Eukaryota; kingdom Viridiplantae; phylum Streptophyta; class Magnoliopsida; order Solanales; family Solanaceae; genus Nicotiana; species Nicotiana glauca. The sequence goes on from MU705866.1 coordinate 22,437, forward strand.
GGAGTTCATTGGCCTTGCTGTTTGCTCCTGAGGTACATGGTCTAGTGTCCATTCCTTGAAATAGTGCAATGTCACTTGAAGTTTTTCTAAGTACATATGCATTCAATCATCTCGAACCTCGAAGCTCCTGTTTACTTGATTTACTACTAAAAGTGAGTCACACTTTACCTCGATGACTTCTGCCCCAAGGCCTTTGTCTAGATCAAGACCTGCAATCATGGCCTCATACTTGGCCTCATTGTTAGTCAACTTGATAGACTACCTAATGATACCGCCCGTAGGTGGTTTCGAAATGATGCCAAGCCTGGATCCTTTCACATTTGAGGCGCCATCTGTGAAGAGGGTCCATACCCCTAATGACATACTCATGTTTAGCAAGGGTTCCTTTTCTACTTTGGGTATAAGGGCACGCATGAAATCGGCTTTGAAGTCTGCCAAAATTTGAGACTTGATAGTCGTCCGAGGCTGATATTCGATATCATATCCACCAAGATTGATGGCCCATTTGGCCAATCTTCCTGATAACTCCGGTTTATGCAGGACATTTTGAAATGTGTACGTAGTCATACATATACATGATAGCATTGAAAATATGGTTTTAATTTCCTAGATACGCTTATTAATGCAAGAACTAACTTTTCCAAATGTGGGTACCTGGTTTTCAAATATCCTAGGTTCCGGCTCACATAATAGAAAGGAAATTACGTACCTTGCTCTTCTTAAACCAACATGCAGCTTACCGCTACCTAGGACACGACTAGATTCAAGTAGAGTGTTTCATCCTCCTTTGGAGTATGGAGTAGGGGCGGGCTCGAGAGATAATATTTTAATTCTTCCAAGGCTCTTTGGCTCTCTAGAATCCATGCGAAGTTCTTCTTCTTCTTGAGTAGGGAAAAGAAATGATGGCTTTGATCTGATGACCTCGATATAAATCGGTCTCGGGCAGCTATCCATCCGGTTAATTGTTGCACATCTTTCACATTATTGACTACAGCAATTTCCTTGATGGCTTTGATTTTATCAAGGTTGATCTCGATACTCCTTTTCAACACCATGAAGCCCAAGAACTTTCCCGAGTTCCAAAAGTGCATTTCTCGAGGTTGAGCTTCATGTTGTACTTTCTTAGGATATGGAACATTAACTGCAAATGGGCCAAATAGTCCTCTATGTGTAGGGACTTAACCAATATTTCATCAATATAAACTTCCATGGATTTGCCTATTTGATGTTCGAACATCTTATTAACTAGGCTTTGATATGTGGCTCCTGTATTTTTTAGCCCGAAGGGCATTACATTATAACAATACGTACCATACTTTGTGATGAATGAAGTCTTTTCCTGGTCCTCTGGGTTCATTTGAATTTGGTTGTACCCGGAGTAGGCATCGAGAAATGTAGGGATCTCGTGGCTGGCCGTAGCGTCGATCAAACGATCAATGTTGGGCAATGGGAAGTGATATTTAGGTCATGCTTTATTCAAATCCTTATAGTATACATACATTCTAAGTTTATTCTCCTTTTTAGGGACTACTAAGACTTTGGATAGGCATTAGGGATATTTTACTTCCCTAATGGATCCTATATTTAGAAGTTTGTTTACCTATTATTTGATGAATGCATGCTTTATCTCAGACCGAGGTCTCCTCTTTTACTTTACTGGTTTGAACTTGGGATCGATACTTGGTGGATGGGTAGTTATCTGTGGTGGTCCTGTCATTTCTAAGTGGGACCAGGCGAAGTAATCGATGTTATTGATAAGAAGTTGAATAAGTTTTTTCCTGAATTTGGGGGTTAACCCATTCCCCAGGTATACTTGCCACTCCAGAAGATGCTTAATTAATACGGCGCGCTCAAGTTCTCTGAACGTGGACTTCGTCATATCCAATTCCTTGGTGGCAACGAAGGCTCAGGGGTGAGGAAGTGTTCTTCTTTGTCCTTGATTACATGTTCATCAATTATCTGTCCCTCGGTCTCAATCGAGGGTATGGTCTGTAACTACTATTTGGCCTCCTATTTGTCTTATGACTTTCCTAGTGTGGATGGTGTCGATACCATAGTCAATTCGTGCACTAAAAACATCTCCTTAGCTGTATGCTATTATCCATATACTATTTTTATGCCATTCTTCATTGGGAGCTTCATCATCTTATGAAGGGTTAACGACACCGCTCTCATGCTATGGATCCACGGCCTTCCAAGCAAAGCATTATACCTCATTTCACCTTCGATGACATGAAATTTGGTGTCTTATATGGTTCCGTCCAGGTTGACTGGGAGGATGATTTCTCCTTTCGTTGTTTCACTTGCCATATTGAAGCCATTTAAGAGTTAAGATGTCGGTATGATTTGATCGAGTAGCCCGAGGTTCTCCACAACCCTTGACCTGATTATATTTGTCGAACTACTTGGATCCACGAGAACATGTTTAACTTAAACTTTATTTAAAAGGATAGAAATTACCAGCACATCGTTGTGAGGCTGAGATAAGGCCTCGATGTCTTCCTCGCTGAATGTGAGGGTGTCCTTTGGCATATAATCCCGAGTCCGTTTTTCACTTGTGATTGATACTTTGGTACATTTGAATATATGTCCCTGTGGGACGTCGACTCCACCAATGATCATGTGAATTACATGTTGAAGCTTTTCAGGCTAATTCTTCCTGCCTGCATCTCTCTCCCTTAAGTGATTTTTGGCTCGATCACTTAAGAATTATCGAAGGTTGCCCTCATTAAATAAACTAGAAGCTCTTTCCCTCATCTTCCTGCAATCCTCCATTCTATTACCATGCGTGTCATGATACTTGCATGTCAAGTTCGGATTTCTTTGGGAGTGATCGGTCTGTATTGGCTGGGATACGTGGTATCTTTGATTATCCTGATAGTTGAAACGATCCCTGATTCATCTATGCTACAGTTGTACTCTAATAATTGAGGGACCTCGCCGGGGTCGGCATGCTTATCGAACCCATTTTTGTTCATGGGTCCTTGAGAACCTTGAACTCGGTGACTTATTCGATCGCTTTGAGAGGTGTTATTGCTTGGGTCGTTGTTCCTTCGATCAGCATATGGTTGGTATCGTTCTTCGTTGAATCATGATCCCTGGTCTGTGTCCCTCGGGGGCTTGGCTGCAAATCTATTAGGATGGACTGAGCCCGATGGGGCTCCCAACTAGTCGTCCTCGACCCTAATATTTTACTGATAATAATTGTGCACATCCGACCATGTCATGGCTGGATATTCGATCAAGTTCTGCTTTAGCTGTCGAGACCCGATGAGCTTCTTTCATTCAAACCTTACATAAAGGATTGAACTACCCAGTCATCAGAGACCGGTGGTAATTCCATTCTTTCAATCTGATACTGGGACATGAACTCCCTTGGCATCTCGTCATCCTTTTGTTTTATTTTGAAGACATCCGATTTTCTTGTGGCCACCTTTATGGCCCCGGAGTTTTCTTCCATGAAGGTGTCCGCCAACATAGTAAATGAATCAATAGAGTTAGGAGCTAAATTGTAATACTATACCATATATCCTTTTTATAGTGTTTCCCTAAAAGTTTTTAATAACATTGACTCGATTTCATCGTCATCCAAGTCATTTCCTTTGATTCCAAAAGTGTATGAAGTATGCACGTTAGGGTCAGTAGTTCCATTATATTTCGGTATATCAGGCATGTGAAACTTCTTGGGAATGGGCATTGGAGCTGCATATGGGGGCAAAGATTTTTGAATGAATTTTTTGGAGTCCAGTCCCTTCAAAATGGGAGGTGCTCCTGGTATCTGGTCGACTCTTGAATTGAATGTCTCCACTTTTTTTGTCAATTTCTTCAAATTTTTTTCTCTAGATTCGATCTTTTTAGTTATTTCTTCGAGAATTTTCATAATAGTGAAGTCAGTCCCCAAGCTATTTTCATCGGGCCTTTCAGGCGCAGGTTCTGTATGGCGGATGTCCACTGGTTTGCGGTGTTTGGAGTTCTGTTCTGACTCTGAAGTTGAGCGATGGCGACTTGCTGAGCTTGCAGAATCTCGAATATCACTTGTAGGGTGACTCCTCCTTCTTCCATTCCTTGCATTTCCTGGCCTCCGGCTCGGGCTTCCCGCTATACATTCATTATGAGGTCTATGCCTGCGTCCGTGTTTAGAGCATTATGTGAACTGATATCAGCGGTCTCCAGATTTGGAATTCCCTTAGGGTTATAGGTGGTGCACCGACCCCTATACTGCTATTTTCTCCGAGTCCCTCACTGTAATAAGCTGGTGCGTTTTGTGTGCTAGACATATCTATACTTGAACTAAAGAATCTTTGACAAGAAAAAGTGTGAAGAATAACGTGCGTTATTAGTAAACTAGCACTAAAATTATTACTATTATCTTTAGACCCACGGTGGGCGCCAAACTGTTTACCTCGAAAAATGGGAGTAACAATTAAATATGATTTATGCTTTTAAGGATATGTGATTTATTCCAATACTAGTGAATGTATGAACAATACTAAGTTTATGTAAAGAGAATTGATGAATCAAAACAGTGTTGTTAGAGCAATAACGACCTCGAGCTCGATTATCTTAAGGGCCTCGAGGTGAGATAATAACAATAAAGTATGAATAATAAAGTAAAGACAACAAAGCTGAAGAACAATTGTTGAGCACGTTAAATAAGAAAAGCAGAGTAGAATGCTCTATTGTAGAGAATGAGATATCCTTTACAAAGATTGGGGTCCCTTTATATAGAAGGGCCAAATCCTAATATGGTATATTTCCAATTATGGTAAAGAATTCTATTGGTACAACTGTATAATAACCTAATACGGACTTGTACTTTTCGTACAAATCTTATACTTTAAGTTATGCTCTGACCCACGTGTTCTTGAGAAATTCTAGCTCTTTCTTGAGTGTCTTCAAAATTATACTACCCTTGAGGCAGATCATGACGGGTCCCCGATATGCTTCTCGAGATACGCTCATCCTGGGCTGGCTTGACTCTTACATCGAGCTTTCAGAACTCGGACTCGGAGCATAATCCAGTCTTAAAAATCGAGATCTCTGATTTCTACTCGAGGTGAACTAAGAACAATAAAGTAAAGACAATAAAGCTGAAGAACAATTGTTGAGAACGTTAAACAAGAAAAACAAAGTAAAATGTTATTTTGCATAGAATGAGATATCCTTTACAAAGAATGGGGTCCCTTTATACAGAAGGGAAAACCCTAATATGGTACATTCTCAATTATGGTACAGTATTCTAGTGGTATAGTTGTATAATAACCTAGTACGGACGTGTACTATTTCGTACAAATCTTATCCTTTAATTTATGCTCTGACCAGTGGCGGATACACATAGAGAGTTGTGGGTGCTTAAGCACCCATTAACTTTGACCATATTAACAAATATATATAGGCAACAGTATAAATATTTAGATAAATATTAAGTGAGCACCCACAAGTAAATTTATTTTTCCTCTTCTTTTGAAGTTTTTATCGGCAATCACCCATAACTTTAAAATCCTGAATCCGCCGCTGGCTCTGACCCACGCGTTCTTGAGAAATTCCAGCTCTTTCTTAAGTGTCTTCGAAATTGTACTACCCTCAAGGCAGATTATGACAGATTCCTGATTTTCTTCTCGAGATGCGCTCATGCGGGTCTGTCTTGACTCTTGCTTCGACCTTTCCAAACTCGGACTCGGAATATAATCCAGTCTTAAAAATCGAAGTCTCCGATTTCTTCCGTACACGTTAATCCTTTTCTCTTAGAGCTGTTATTACTAGTTTCTTCTTGCTGCAGTTTGATCCACATGTCAAACTAACTATTATCTCTTAATTTATTATTATCTAATGACTGTAATATCTTCCTAGCTATTAGAGTTGGTAGTTTTTTCTTACTGTAATCCATGGGGTTTTTGTTTTGGTTACAAGAAGTGCTTCTTTGCTCGCTTGCAGCGCCTCGACTCGAGTTTCCGCTGTAGGATTGAGTGAGGTTGGTCTAGTAATTAGGGGGCGGCCGTTCGGTCGCCTATGATACTAGGACCAATAGGTTCAAAATGGGTTTGTGCCGCAGGTGTTGAACGATCTCGTTCTAGAAATCTGATCTCACCGGGCCGGGCGAAGGGGAAGGAAGAGATGGGTGGTCCGGGAACAACAACGAGAGAGGGCTCGTAGCCCCCCCTCTCACTCTTCCCCACGCCTATTTGTTCACCCGAGATGCAGAACTCTTTTTTTTTTTTTTTAATGA
>MU705866.1:30705-68179 GCA_026770625.1 Nicotiana glauca
AGGTAGATGAATTGCCAAGACTATCTCGACCTTACCCTTACACTCAGCTTAGAGCATTCAATCTCGCTTTCACCCCTCAGAAGGACAGAAAGCACTAGGGGAATGAAATCCTGCGTCCTAGCCTTTCTCCGCCTACATGCCCCCCGAAATCAGATTGGCTTTTTTCTTGAGGAAGGTCCATCTATCACTGGATACGTCATATCGGAAAAGTCGTAACCATATATTTGGTTAATGTCAGATAGGAAGATATTTAATTATTTACTTTATTTTGTTGATAATCTGATTATTTCTGTGCACTTTTCTGCAACTTCTTTTTTCTTGTTACTCCGGATTATTTTTATCTCTTCTTTGTTGGGACCTGCAGAGAATACAATCATAGAATTAATTATCATTTTTTTGTTCTGTTCTTTAAATAATTATCATCTCTTCTGCTTAAAGATCACTTGAGACATACTATCAATTTGGCATATTCTTGCTTCATATAACGCTCTTATAGTGGAGGAGAACAAGATGTCGGAAAACCTTGCTCTTAAGCCCTGCCATGTGGTAGAGCTATCTAAACATATGTTAACTCAAAACAGAAATCCTACGAATGATCAAGAGGTAGTTGGTTTCGAGATAGCAGCAGGAAAACTAATTTAGTATTTGACACGGACAAATGAGCTAGACGTCGTCCCAATTGCTGGGATGGGAGAAAGGGTAAAATAACTTGTGGTAGAAAGTTATATAATTGTATAAGTCAAAATTTAGTAACCGTGATAACGGATAAGCGAGACAAAGGACAGGGTCGACCATGACACAACAACTGAAGGTCGTCCTCATGAAGGCTGCCAGAAGCGGGCAGATGAGATAGAATAGTAACGGTAACTTTGGATATTCTTTATGTTGTACTTTTTAGGGCTTTAGGAGAATGTCCCTTATAAATAGGATGAGACAGGGAACAAAAAGGGGGATCTGCCTTTTTGAACCGGTACATACTGTAAAGGTTGAAAGAAGAATATACGAAAGAGTTGTCTTATTCATTTATTCAAGCACATGTTGTTCAAACCTTATCCATAAATCTCAAAATCTCGTATATATTTTCGAATCTCTCACTTTTCCACTCCGCCACCGGAGAAAAGGAAAATCCCAATCATATAATCATTGGTTGATAGTTCTTTTTTCCCATTATAATCTTTGCCATTAATTACATTTATTAAAAATTTATGCTATTGTCAAGTATAACAAATTAATCCACTATTTAATGTTCCTGAATTCTACTTATTATACAAAAACTTTATTTTACTCTATCTAGAATTTATTAAGCTCAACTGAGATCACCATTTAACTCATCTTTAATTGGTTTAACATTTATTTGCTCAAACAATTTGGCGCCATTTGTGGGGAGAAAGTTGAAAACATTCTAGGTAAAAAAAGCCATCTTTTCTTTATTTGCACAAGCTGATGATTGCTGGAAAAGGAGACGCAAGATTGAAAGCGATAGCGGGCGTCACTACCAACATTCTTAACACTATCAATGAAGACGATGGGGGAGACAATGAGAATGTGACATCAAACGCCACGCGCAGCTGGAGTGCTTTACCTCCCCCTCACGAAAGCGTAATAGCTTCACGCAAAAGGGGAGTCTCCACGTCTACAACTGAGGAAGTACCACCAGTGGTAAAAAGTTACTGGAAGAATGGCTGACAAGAACTCTAAACAACATGCTTGACAAACCCGTTCAAAAGGAAATCAGAAATACCGCGCAAACAGACACCACTCGATTATTGGCGAGCACCCCATCCCTCAAAAAAGTATCTCTTACACGTCTGTTGATGCAAGCGCTGATGCACTCGCAGCCATCCTGAAGAAGATGGATGAAATTGAAAATTAAAACAAGGAACTATGTGACCAAATGAGGGAACATCAAGAAAGGGTTGATAAGATATCGGGTGCCCCAAAGCTACTACCAAAACGAGACGTTGGTCGGTTCGTCGAACAACCGTATAGTGAGGAAGTGAATCCACATGTCATTCCCAAAACCTTCAAAATTCTATCTTACCTGAAGATATATTATGGTACTACAGATCCCAAAGATCATATCATCCATTACGCCACAGCGATAAAAGGCAACAACCTCTCAAAGGAGCAAGTACCGTTAGTGCTACTAAAAAAATTTGGCAAAACCTTGATAAGGGGGGCCTTAACCTAGTTTTCACAACTGTCGGTGCGGTCAATAGCAACTTTCGAGGAAATGACCGACAAGTTTGTCACTGCCATGCAGGAGCTAAACAGGCAGAAGCTAGGGTAAATGACATATTTGTCGTCAGGAAATTGCTTGGCGAGGGACTCAGGGACTTCCTCGCCCGGTTTAACAGAGTGCGATTGAGCCTACCAAATATATCAAAAGGGATGGTGGTAGCGGCTTTCCAGAACGGGTTGAAAAGGGATGGGCGAGAGCAACCAAAAAGCATCTAAGCAGGCTCATGAAATAGCCTCCCGCTACTTGGGAAGAAATACATAATGCCTATTGTGCCGAGGTAAGAGCTGACGAGGACGACCTTAACGGCCCAACTCAGCGACTCACATCGGTTCAAACGGATTCGAGAAAAGATCATTCTAACAACGGCTATAGAGATCAACCAGGTCCGTGCCTCAACCGAGAAAGACATCAATACTACGTTAGAACAAAAGTACCACCATCTCCCCGACATGCGGAAGGGCCTCTCAGGCCATAAACAGGGACTCAACGAAACGAAAGGGGTATGCCTCTACTCTTATCCGCTCACAATTTTTGTGTTTCCCCTTCAGAAATAGTTTACGCACTAGAGAATCTCAGCACAAAGGTGAAATAGGCAAAAATGATGAAGTCCAACCCAAGTACACGAAAGTCGAACGTCCTCTGTGAATTTCACCAGGATCAGGGTCACAAAACCGAGGACTACATAGCTCTACGGCAAGAGGTAATAAACATGTTGAACCAAACGTACCTGAGGGAACTGATGATCGACCGCATGTTGGTACCCAATTTTTCCTCAAACTATTTTTAAATTTGCATATATACATTCAAAATCACTTTTTATAATAATTGAAATTTTTCCATAATTTCCCATGTTATTATCAATTTATTTTTTTATTAAATTTAATCAGTACTTTATATCCAATAATTATTCATAATTTACATTATAAATAATTTCAAAGTATTTCTTACCTTAATATATCATTTTTAATCCTATTAGGATTTAATTATTTTACAAATTAGCCAATTTGGCATTGTTTGGCTATAATTACAATAATTTTGCAATTATTGCCTAATTGTACACTTTATGCTTTTTTAATTCAATAATCAGTCATTTTATATTTTAAATATTAGTTAATTACCTTAATTTCACCTATTTATATTTAATTTTATTTTATCTAATTACTAGCTATTTTTATTAATTATTTATCAAATTTTGATGGGTATTTAATAATTAGCCATTCTTATTTAAATTATAACCTAATTAAACCTGGTCCAAATTAAATAACCCACCAGACCCTATGACCAATACCCTATCCTTCCCGGCCCAATCCCTATTCCATCTGAGTCGTTGATTATTTTGAACCAATGGTCCAGCTCAACCCCTTCCTAATTTAACCCCCTAATGACTACCCCTGTCTCTCATTTCCCCCCTCTCATTCTCTCTCAACCGGTCTCTCTATCTCCCTCTCTCTACAGTACAAAAAAAATTAGAATTAGCTACGAACGTCGTCGCTAATCTATCGCTAAAATGCTCGTTGCAAGTAGAATCTTTTGATAATCCATCGCTAATCCGTCTCGAAATGAGATTAGCGACGGATTTTTCTATTTAGTCCGTCGCTAAACCCTGGGTTTTTAAGTAGTGCTATCTCTGGTTCTCTCTAGAACCTTCTCTTCTTCCCTCCTCTACGATGGACCCTGTCCACCTTCTCCGGCCACATCCCTCGCCAAAAACCATGGTCTCTCATCATCTCCTGGCGTCTGCTTCACCCCACGCCAGTTTGACACTATCCTGAGGTCCTCAGGTGAACCTGGAGCGGTTCAACTCCTACCATGGTCCTTCATGCCATTTTTCGACCACCTCCGACCGTTCGAGTAAGATCTATGACCTTGCTAGCTAAAACCGGTAACATTTTAAGGTTTTCTCATCTTCTCTGGGTTCTTTGGAACCCTAACTCTTAAGATTTTCTTATATGTTTTAGATCTGTCTTAGATCTGTGTATATTATGAGCTTTTTGTTGTTCTCCTCAAAGATTTTTTCCGATTTTTTTGAAGTAACTCTTCATCTTCAACTAAGGGCTTAACCCCTTTTAAAAAAATGTTTTTCTTCTGATTTTTTTGTATTAATCTACGACTTTCACTGTGTTTAAATTTTTTTTAAGCCTTCTCCTTTATCCGAGTTATTCTGTTGAAAACCCTAATATATTCTTAAGTTTCTGAGTTCATCTTAGGTGTTATGTTCAATTAATCTGTATATTCTTATGAACGTTCTGTGATTCTGTGGTTTTGCCCTATGTTTGATTGTTAGTGTGTCTAGTTGCAACTATTCATGCCTTTTATGTGATCCTATTCTATTTCTTGTTCACCAATGTTGCTGAAACTTCACTTCTCCTGCCTGTATTACATCTATTTAGTTCATGCTCTATGTGAATTCCTGATTTATATGATTTTTTACCCTATGTGTGCTTGTTAGAGTTGCTGACTTTCGTCTATTATGAGTTTACTCTGTTTATTCTCATGAGCTTATGCTAATTTCTTCTAAATTAGTATTGTTCTCTATTTGTGGGTCTTCGAATCCCTGTGATTGCTTCTTTATCGATCTTCTATGATATTCTCTATTGATTCTTGAGATATCCCTTTAATTAAGGCTGGTTTCCTGTTTATCCTTGCCTATAGCATGTTACTCCGCTCATGTATGATATTTTCCTTCCATAAATATTGATTCCCTGTAATTAGAACCTCACTCGAGGATCTCCTTACTAATTTCCGGAATTTGAAATATAACTTGCCTTATTTCTCTGGCTAATTCCGCTGTCAAACTAATTTGTATATATTTTCCTGTAATAGGATTCTGAACTTGACCTTAATTGCATGCTCTATACCTATATTACACTTATACTACTTTCTTATTATGTTATAAGCAGCTTTACTTGATTTATTTCCTTATTTTACCACTGCTTCTTACCGCTTGAGTATGATTCCTTAATTAAAGGAAATATGTATACTAAATTGATTCTAATTAACGTTTATTTCTATAATTACTGCTGAACTATTATTTTTACCTTATTCTTCTACCTTCTTTCAAACTATATATACTCTATTCATTCATTAGTATAACAGACGAACAAAATATGTTCAACTCTTTCTCTCACAACTAAAACTCTCTATTCTCTCTTCTATGCTACTTGCTACTATTCTAAGTTAGCCGGCTTCAAGCCAAGTCCAAATACTGCGCGCCTCCTATTTTTGCTTTGTGTTTTTGCTTTCTTCACTTCACTGGTATGTTCTAATTCAGATTTTAGTCTTCAAACCAACATGTTTCTATTACTGTTACAATTCCTTGTATTTCTGATTCACTTTTATTTACTATTTTTGTTGTTCAATATGTAATTAGGATATTGAATTCCCACTACATGTTAAGTTATGCTTAACTTGTCGATGACCAGCATGTTTCTGTATACTTAGTACATGTTTCTTATGTGAATCACCATGATTGGTACTTTAGTTTGATCATGATCTTAGTTGTTTGGTGTTGATATGTTAATCTAATCCAATACCCTACTATCCCCCATGATCCTATGAACCGGTAGGAGTTTTTGATTGTGTGCATATATGTTCCTGCCTGCTACATGTTTGCCCACACATGCTCCATATTTGTCCCTCCAACCCCATTCACTTGCTTGTGTTTGCTGGACTATTCTTGGTCCTTGGTGTGATGCTGACTTTGTTTTGGTTCAGAGATTGGTATGCATTCTCCTTCAAATTGTTTTCATTAGTTAAAATTTGTTATAAAACTATCTCAATTAAGTCTCTCTTTTCATAATTGTTTCTTACTTACCCTTTTTCAAAACTGTTTTCTTACATAAACTCCTCAAAACTATGTCGAGCACTCTCACTCTATTCTTAGACCACTAAGTTTTTGTGTGAGCAATGCGTTGGGATCCTTGAGCTCCCTCTAAACTTTGACACACAAAAGCTGGCCTTTCCACACTGCACTTACTCTATCTTGGCTATGAAATCTGGGTGTGAGCATTGCCTGGGATCCCTTGAGGTCCTTAGGGAACTCTAACACATCGAGATTATGAGAAAGGTTGTGAAACAATACTTGGCATTAAGGACCTAGAGACTTGGGCCCATTCTGTAGGCTCCTTATAATTAACTTCTTATTTTTTTCTTTATTTTCAGTTATGCAACTAATATTCATAGGCCTGTAATAATTATTCGTAAACGACTCTAGGGTTTGATAGTAAAAAGGGGTGGGTAATATGCATGCTATAGTATAATACATGGTAGAAATTATGTTTCTAGGTTTACTTTTTCTATGCGCAGTAGCAGCCATGTTTTGGTAAAACATCCCTAGCATGCCATGCATTCGATATCATGCTATTTTGGATTTATATGTACTGTTTTCAGCATATCATCCACACCAAGAAATCCTATCTATAGGGTAGATAATAACAATAAAATAAGCTGCTATTATGTGATTCTGCCAATGTAAACATGTTTCTGAAATTTCACTTAGAAATCCTGCCTTAGGGCAAGCGTGTTAACAAAATTTTTCATTCATGCACTTACCATATTGCAACCATGCTCCGCACTAAGAAATCCTTCTTTAGGTAAACAACGTCAAAAAACTGTCACTCCTGCCTATTTTGAAACTTTCATAACTTGATGTACATTTAGAAATCATGTCTAAGTTATTATGCATCATGTTGCATTAGACATCATGTTATAGGATTGCATGTATTTAATCACACTAGTCTAAATACAGATGTATAAACAGTCCTCCTGTTCTAAACAAACTAGTAATTAGTCTCTGGATGTTTGCAACATTTAGAATTGCATGCTATTAGGCATAACAACCTGGAATTATTAACAAATATGAATAACTGCTACATATTATTTTACACCTAGGCAAGCCTTAGGTAATCAACTTTAAAATAAAACTAGAACCGTCTTTGTGATTAGCTTTTAACTGTCAGCATGTTAAAATCGTTAGGCAAGCTTGATTAGGACTTCCTCTTTGAGTTATGTAATAAATCTGACTCTGCTGTTATCACTTAGATACCATGCTTAGGATATGAATTTAGACCTTAATTGTGTATGAGTCATGCTGTTTATGTGTGCTATGTGTGGAGGTATATCTGAGACTTTTATTTGTCATCCATGCTCCCCTTTAATTGAGGTCATATCTATTTATTATGTGTCGCCTTAGTATTTTACCTTTAAACTTGAGGGTCTTCCTAGAACCCCTTTTTATAGGATAGGAGTACTAATTTCCTCCGGGACTGATAGGAAGGGACAGGTAACAGCATGCAATAGGGGTCGAGACCAACCCTCGCTTTAATTACCTTTATGGGATGGGAAAGGGTAGATATGGATATGATGACCGGTGCGTTAATACCACGTGTATCCCTTTTTTGAGAAGTGTCATACCGAGTATTGTGTTGATGTGATCCATATTATAAACAAACCTAGGATACCCCTTTACATTCACAAATATGCTTAGATTGTAATTCTTTTCAAAATCTAGCATTTCATTAACTGTTTTTCAAACATCTGTGAACTTAAACTTAAATACCCTATTATTTGAGTCATACTTATTTATTTTCTAAATTCTACAAGTCCAAAAAGTTGTTTGGCCGGGAACAACACTGGTGGATCCTGAGGGGTGCCTAACACCTTCCTCTTAGGATAATTTCAAGGCCTTACCCTGTCTTTAGTTACCAAACGTAGTTATAAATAAACCATCTAGGTGTCCTAACACACCTTGAATCGTTAGGTGGCGACTCTTCAAAATGCAAACCCCTTTCCCAAAAGGAATGAGTTGTCTCAATAAAAATATCATAAACCCTATTTCTCGAGAAAAAGGGGGTGCGACACCGTGAACGAGCCAACTTTGGCCGCAGATGAGAACAACACCAGGGACCTCCAAATCCACCCTCCACCGCTTGCACCATCCAAATGATCATCAGCGGAGGCAATGAAGCAGCGGTCAACCATGTGAAGTTCACCACCAGAAACAAACTCAAGCGGTCGATCAGTCACGAACGGTGCGATAACTTCGGAGACAGTATCATCTTCGATAAGTCAAATATGAACGATTTGACTTTCCCTCATTTTGATGCTCTTGTTATTACTTTACGTTTTTCAGATACTAATTTGAAAAGATTAATGGAGGACGACAAAAGCGGAGCATGTATTATCCACCCTCGAGTCCTCATACAAATGAGACTTGAATACAGGATAGTACCGTTTTGCATAACTCTAATAGGTTTAATAATGCAGTTGAGGAAACCTCCGGGGAGATAATGCTGCTCATTTTGGAAGGGTGGTCACCCTGTAAAAAATGTTCCATATCATGAACTATGATACGACTTACAACCCCATCATAGGGCATTCATGGATTCACACCATGAGAGCCATACAGTCAAGCCTATATCAAGTAATAAAATTCCTTACTCTATGGGGGATATTCAGCATCCGAGGCGAATAATGCATCGCCCAAGAATGCTATTGTACATCCCAATAATGATATCGCATCACCCAAGACTACACATACACCCAACAGCTAAAAGAAACAGATTCAAAAGCATGGCAATCACCAAAGTCGGCAATCGGACCCGACGTGCAAAAAGGCATCATCAGGGACCCCGACATAGTGGAAGTTGATGAATCAACAATAGAAGATCTTGATCCCGTCCAACTGGATAGCAGTGACGATAACAAAAAGGCTTACATAGGACACAAACTCTCAGAACTAGGTAAATTTCACAAGTTCTTAATTGATAAAGCGGATTTGTTCACTTTCTCCCATGCAGATATGCCAAGCATCCTGAAAGACGTTGCCACCCATAAACTGAACGTCGACCCACTCTATCCACCAGTGTAGAAAATAGGGAGAAAATTCAATGCCGCAATCAATGAGGTCGTCTGTAATTAACTGGATTAATTGCTTGCCAACAGTTCCATCTAAGAATCAAAATATCCCCAATGGGTCGCCAATGTGGTTATGGTAAAAAAAAAATGAGAAGTGGCGAATATGCGTAGATTTCACAAACCTAAGCAAAGCATGCCTAAAAGAATCCTTTCCCTTGCCTCACATCAACCAGCTCATCGATGCAACGGCTGGGCAAAAATTGTTAAGCTTCTTGGACACTTACTCAAGTGACAACCAAATCCTCATGGAGGAGGAGGATTAGGAGAAAACTACTTTCATCACCCATTAGGGGTCGTACTATTATAGATTCATGCCATTCGGGTTAAAGAATGCAGAAGCAACGTACCAAAGGTTGGTCACCAAAATGTTCAATGACCAACTTGGCAAGACAATAAAAGTCTACATCGACGACATGTTGGTCAAGTCAAAAAGGAAACAAGATCTCATGGACTACCTTAAAGAGGCCTTCGAAATATTAAAGCGATACGACATCAAACTAAACCCCAAAAATGTGCCTTCGGCGTAACCTAGGGAAAATTTGTCGGTTTTTTGGTATCACAAAAGAGGCATCAAAGTCAATTCAGACCAGATCAAAGCCATTGAAGGGATACCTAAAGTGTTGACCAGAAAAAAACAGGTGCAAAAACTGAGAGGCCGTATGGCCACCTTATCGAGATTCATCTCACAGCCATCCGACAGGTGCCATAAATTCTTCAAGATGTTTAATAAAGACAACGGGCTCCAATGGAGTTTGGAATGCATCGAGGCCTTTATGGAACTAAAGGCATAATTGTCCTCGCCACCACTGCTCGCCAAAGCAGAACATGGCAAGCACCTCCTAATATACATGGCCATCTCAGATGTCGCAGTAAGCGCAGTGGTGGTCCGCAAAAACAAAGGTACACAATCTCTATTTTATTATATTAGCAAAACCCTGGTCGACGCTGAAACAAGGTACCTTCACCTCGAAAAATTGGCTTTAGCACTGGTCATAGCTTCAAGAAAACTTAAACCCTAATTTTAGTGCTATTCCATATTGGTAGTAATGACTTTCCCCCTACGGAGCATCCTACATAAACCCGAATTGTTGCGAAGACTGGCTAAGTTGGCCAAATAATTGAGCAAACATGATATAACATATCAGTCGCGAACAACGATAAATTACAGGTACTCACCGATTTCGTTGTCAATTTCATATGCCAAAATAATGCCCGAGGCTGAGCAAGAAGCTTCTCGCGCTTTCCCTAGGCAAACCAACGTTTGGGTCCTTTACACTGACGGAGTATCCTGATAAGTTGGCATTTTACCAACTTATCTCCTCTTAATATTTAAACTTTTGCGTAATTTTGGTAGGAAACTAGGACATTTTCTAAGGTTTATTGGCAATTTTTAGGTGTCATGTGATTTGGAGAAGAAATGAAACAAAATCAAGAAAAATTGTGCCAAAATGAATATAAATGACTGCTGGGCAATTACTCTTCGCGATCGCAAAGTTCTGAACGCGATCGCACTAGTTTGTGGAAATATGCATCGCGATTGCAATGCTTTTTACGCGATCGCACTTAAGAAACTGGGCACCAGCCTGGTTTTTCTACGCGATCGCAAAGTGTTGTCTGCAACCGCAGAAGTTCTAAACTTGACGCTACGCGATCGAAATCTATTTCTCGCGATCGTGGTGAAGTAAATCTGGACAGAAATGGAATTTCACATTTTTTATCCCAAACCATTTAGTACCCGACTAGGCTCATTTGTAAGATATCTTTGGCATATCTTTGGCTTATTTTGAGTTTTTAGGGCTAGAGAGAACAAGTACTGAAGCAAGGGTTTTGCACACACACTTTGATCTTGAATATTGAAGCTTTTGGTTGAGAATTTCTTACCCATTTATGTTTATTTCTTCATTTCCTTGCTTTGTATTGTATATCTAAGTGTGTAGTATTTTAGTCAACACTTGAATCTTGTTTATGGAAATATATATGTTTAAAGTGTGGATTAAATATCTTGTTGTGCTTATGTATTAAATGATTTTTATTTATTTATGAAGTGGGTTATTGTTACTTTAATTATTCTTGTTCTTTAATGTTTCTAAAGGGATTAGCTAACCCTAGGACTAGCACATTAACTCTGAATTAATTTTGAAAAAGATAATTTGGGATTGGAAAAGATTAATTAACAAGAACTTGAGGTCTTGACCCTCATTTTATAGTTTCTACCTAGGGATAGGATTGAACTACTTGTAGCCATTCCAGGTGTGCTTAATCTTCTAATTTTTTTTAGGGATAATTCAATTAGAAAGTCTTGTTAGTCTT
The DNA here is from genome assembly GCA_026770625.1 of Nicotiana glauca. Classification (NCBI taxonomy): domain Eukaryota; kingdom Viridiplantae; phylum Streptophyta; class Magnoliopsida; order Solanales; family Solanaceae; genus Nicotiana; species Nicotiana glauca. Next base: position 42,173 of record MU705866.1, read on the forward strand.
CGGAAGAAGCTAATTAAGAATTATTATCCATGGCTAATTAACATAAACTCGCTAATATTTGTAAAATCGTGAAATACATTAGATCATTACTTGAGTGTAATTCCCGATACAACAATACTTGTAGCCATTAATCATTTTACTTGTTTTCTATGTTAGTTTACATTTTGGCATTTAGATATAAAATTTTTCAAAACCAAATTCTTATTGTTTGGCATTGTGCGATAAGCTATAATTTTTCTTGTACTCCTAATCGCCTACACATTGTTCTCTGTAGGATTCGACCCCCACTCATAGTTGGGTAAATTATATTGCATGTGACCGTGTCTATTATTTTTTTAGTAGTGAATTTGGATGTCATCAAAATTGGCGCCATTGCGGAGAAGCACAACTTTGCACTCGAGGACTTGAAAGAAGGCTTGAATTACAATGATGAACATATCCACACCTTGGAAGATCAAATAAAAATATTGGTTGAGGCTCACTATGCCCACCAACTTGAGAGTGTGGAAAAAAGCCAAGAAGAGTCCAATTCCGAGGATGAAAGTGAGCTCTACTTTGAGGACTCAAGAATTGAACACCCGCCAACCGACTTCATGAGTGTTAGTGATGCCAAGAAAAATATGGAATTAGAGGTAACCGGTATAAATAAAAATTTCGTTGAGATTGACTCTAGTCCGGGGGAAGAAGAGGATGCCAAAATAGAAAAATTATAAAGTGAATGCTTCAAGTCACATTCCAAGCATTTTTCAACGTTGGAATTGTGTGGTGATATGGAAATTGAACTACACAAGTCAATGAGGGATTGCGAGGAGGAAAGACAACAAACATACATTTTATAGTTTGACAAAACAAGAAAGCAAAATGACATTCCTCACATGAGAGCCAAGAAGTGCAAAATAAAGAATTTAAGAATTGGCTTGATCATCGACTTACCGCACCCATTGCTCGTGGTCACAAGCTTGATTACAAGCTAGTTGCCCAGTTAATATCATCCATGTGGCGAGAAAAGTGGTAAAGTTATTTGTATCGTGCCACGATGTTAAATGCGACGCTTGGTGAGAGGTAACCCATCGTTTTTCAAAATTTTTTGTCATGTTTGAAATTTTCTTTTTTAGAATATCTTAGTATATTATTTTTGACTAATCTGCTAAGTTTCATAATTTTTAGAGTTAATTTGAGCAGGTCGGGGTGACCGGGCAGCCCCAAACCAGTAGTTGCAGAAAAATTGCACAAAATTACAGTTAATCGCGATCGCAGAAATGCCTACGCATTCACAGTGAATGAATTTTCTTTACTGCTACGCGATCGAGTAAAGTCATTCGCGATCACAATAATTTAGAATGTTTGTTCTCCGCGAACGCAGTAGTCTTCACGCGATCGCGTAAGAGGTATGTCTGCACAATAAATCTGGGAATAAAAAATTTTCCCAGATACCCATTTTGGCCTAAACACTGAAACGACTCCCCTGCTCCCTTAACCTCTGAAAACAGTCCCAAAAATAAGTAAGATTCAATTCCATTGAATCAATCCTTCATTATCTTCCAGGTATTTCATTTCCCACCTCCATGCTCAGTTCAATTTCAATTATTATGGTGAATTAGAGGATGGACAGCCTTATTTTCAGATTTTAGGGCATGAATTTTGTTTATTGTGTAAAACGTCATTGTTGGGTTCATTTTGTGTGCTTGCTTGCTGTGAGAGATTGGTTGAGAGAAAGAGAGTTTCTTTATGAAATTTTAGGTGTAAAAATCCTTGGGTTGTTGGTGTTTACTTGCTGAGAAAATAAGGGCACACAACCTGTTCACTGAAATGCCCAAATAAACTCTGTCTAGGTGAAGAATACGACCATCGCATTCGCGATGCCACATTCCGCAATTGCATAGGTCTAAATATACTGAGTGCCAAAATTCTTCATTGAAATCGCGTAAAAGCTTTTGCGATCGCATAGATTTACATCGCATTCTTCTCTACGATCTCATGACTATGTCTGCGATCCCGGTTCACTGCTGCCCAGGCAAAAAATAGTAGCTTCACCAATTCTGTTCCGAAAGCTTTCTAACCTGTTTCTATGGCCTAATTACCTCTAAATGCAATGTTGTAAGTGCCCATATGGTTGTTTGTCATGTATACTTTTTTTTAGGTACTTTGGTCAATAAAATAGATTCGGCAACAAATGAAAATGTGCAACAATATGCCGCACCAGCTCCCTCAGAGGATTATTATGATGCTGACACATTCTCATCTCTTAGATGCTCTCAACGTTATGACAAACAACTTTCCAAAAGCATGCTTAGGGAAAGAGGCATCCTCTTGACCAACCTTTAGGACCGATGGGCCGAGTTCCATGGGAGATTAGTCACAAGTGGATGGGTTTTCTTTGCAGAAGAGCCCAGGCCAGCCAACTATGAAGTCGTAAGATATTTTTATGCAAATGTTGTAGAGACGTACTTTAATAATGAGTTGGTGGCTACCGTTAGAGGCAAAAAAGTCCATAGTCCAGGGATGATCAATGCACTCTACAATCTCCCAAATACAACAATCAAGTGTAAAGGGAGTGAGCTCAGGAGTTGGGTACCCAGTGGTTCATCACTCATTTGCATGGTGGACAGGTGCCAAACTAGATAAATAATCACACCAAGATCGAGTCTTCAGAAATAACTACGGAGGCCAACCCTTGGCTCTCCATCATCTGTGCTTGCATCATGCCTTCAAAGAATGAGACAGAGGTGACACTTGAGAAGGCAAGAGTGATTTGTGCTATCATGGAGGACATGCCCGTGTATGCAGGGCAACTCATTGCCGATGAGATAGCAGAGGTGGTAGCAGAACGGACCAAGAGCTTATTCTTCCCATCCCTAATCACCCAATTATGGTATAATGCAGGGGTGGAGCCCAAGCCTACAGAAACGGAAAACAACCCGGAGAAGCTCATCCACCCATTGCTGAGAAAGGGAGCAGGAGCTGCACCGAAGAAAAGGAAGATTGATGTAGCATCTCCATCCTTTGGCCCGTTCACAGACAACATCACTAAGATACCTGATACTCCTACAGATGCCACTGGGACTTACACAACTATCACACAACTTAAGCAGGGACCTTTTAATCTCAGGTATATCTGTAGGCAGGTCTATGGCATGGATACATAGGTATGCCTGCTTGTAGCTGGTCTTCTTTCTTGACCATCTGGAGAGAGTACCCCAGGAAAGTTTCCAACCTTGTCCGACCTTGCCAAGGAGCAATAGGCCATCAATTCAAAGTTGGGGAAAATTGAAAGAAGGCAGCGGAAGAAAAGGGAACATGAAAAGAAGAAAAGCAAGTACCTCAACAAGATCATGAACACTTTGTGGAAGTTCTGTAGACCGGACGAGACTGAGGATGATGACTTTGAGCTTGAAGCTCCCAGTACCTCCAGTGAGGAGTGATGCCATTCAGGGAGCATCTCTTTCATTTTGGCTTGTTTTGTACAATTCATTGGGGACAATGCAATATTTTCGGTTGGGGGTGGCTCCTATATGATGATTATGTGTGGAATATGTAGTTGTTGTTTTGTGGAACATAAAGTTGTTATTTTTGGGTGGTTATGAACTTGTGCAGATTGGTAATATTGTTTGTTTATTAGTAAATCCTTGTTAGTTTCTATTTTTCTTATTGTTTATTTGGTTTTATAATTTTTCTATTTAAATTTTTGGTTTCTACCGCGGTTCTTTTCCAAAAAATTTAGTTATGTTGAACCGGGTGACTTTTTCATATGATGGATGGCGTGACACCTTTCTTAAGAGATTATTCTTTATTTTTTTTTAGAAAATAATTTTTTTAGTATTTAGTTTAGTAGCTAGTCGTAAATAAATTAGTTTTTAGGGTATAATATTATGCCCATAAGGCAACGCGTGACTTGTTTGGTACCAACATAATTTAAAATTTGGCATATGAAGTTTTTGATTCAAATATAAAAAAATAAAATAAAATATGATGAAATCGAATGATTAAAGTAATGTTCCTTGTTATAACTTTTAGATTCTAATTTTGGCTTTTTGATTCACTAAATAGCTTCTTAGGCTACATTTTTGTGACTTCCTTGAGATTCATTGGTTTCAATTGGATTTTGGATTTGTATTACATTTGAGTTTTCATGTGCCATGTGTGGTGAGCTTTAGTTGTGAAAGTTCTTTTGCATTATTTGTAGTCTAGAACTTGCCCGGAATATGCTTCAAGGCGAAATCCTAGATTAACTTTGTTTGAAAAATGATAGTAGGCCTTCCTTGTACCATTATTGTGCCTAAAATTCCAACCCGTGCATATTTTTCCTAGTCAACCCTTTTGAGCCTTCTAACTTTTTCTTTGGCAACCATGTTACAGGCCATTCTTGTGGCACCGTACCTCCCTAAGTAATGTAACGTATGAAAATAGGCTAAAAGCCTAAGTCTGGGGGTGGAGGTTGGAAAAGTTGTAATATGGAGGCTTCTCAAAAAGTGAAATGTGTTGTTAAAAAAAGAAGATAAAGTATGAATAAATGGGAGACTAGGTGATATAAAAACAAAAAAAAGGGTGGAAATATTCTTGAAGGAAGTGGACTTTAATTGTGAAACAAGTATAGTGCTTAAGGAGGTCTGAGTCACTCTTACCAAATTGTGCCCTACCTTAACCAAAAGCCTAAACCAGAACCTTTAAGTCCTAATTGATTTTGAACCAAGTATGTCTACATTAGTGGAGAAATACATGAAGGGCAAGCCTATGGTACTACTTGTGTGCATTTCAATATCTTTGAGAGAGAGAGAGTTGATCATTTCCTTTTGTCAATTCCATTGATGTCTTGAATTAAAATTTGTGAGTTTGGGATTCTCTCTTAATGTGTGAGGGCACATAAAATTCGAGTTGTGAATTTAATCCCATTTTCAATTGGGATGAATGAGCGAAGGAAAATAAATGTGACGGAGAGGCAAATTTTGAATCTTTAGCGTCATGACTTGGTTGCTACTTTGACTAATTTAGTGTTGAGCACTTGATTGAAAAGAAAAAAAAATATGTATAAAAAGTTGGTGATTCATATGCCTTAGATTAATTGTTGGTACCAACCGAAGTTACTAGATTGTGCTTAAAGTGGTCCTTTTTGACTTGGAATGATATTTGGTTTGCCATTGAGCGTAACTGATGATTTGAATGAAGGATGTTCTTAGTTTTTAAATTGCTTGAGTACAAGAAATAGTTTAAGTTTGGGGGTTTGATAAGTTGGTATTTTACCAACTTATCTCCTCTTATATTTAAACTTTTGCGAAATTTTGGTAGGAAACTAGGACATTTTTTGAGGTTTATTGGCAATTTTCAGGTGTCATGTGATTTGGAGAAGAAACGGAAGAAATCAAGCCAAATTGTGCCAAAATGAGGAAAAATGACTGCTGGGCAATCACACTTCTCGATCGCAAAGTTCTGAATGTGATCGCACTAGTTTGTGGAAATATGCATCGCGATTGCAGTGCTTTTTACGCGACCGCACTTAAAAACTGGGCACCAGCCTGGTTTGTTCTACGTGACCGCAAAGTGTTGTCTACGATTGCAGAAGTTCTAAACTTGACGCTACGCGATTGCAAGCTATTTCTCGCGATCACGGTGGTAAATCTGGGCGAAATATGGGTAGAAATTAAATTTCGCATTTTTTATCCCCCAAACCATTTAATACCCGATTAGGCTCATTTGTAATATTTCTTTGGTATATCTTTGGCTTATTTTTTATTGTTAGGGCTAGAGAGAACAATCATTAAAGCTAGGGCTTTGCACACACACTTTGGTCTTGAAGATTGAAGCTTTTGGTTGAGAATTTCTTACCCATTTATGTCTATTACATCATTTCCTTGCTTTGCATTGTATATCTAAGTGTGTAGTATCTTAGTCAACACTTGAATCTTGTTTATGGAAATATTCATTTTTAAAGTGTGGATTAAATACCTTGTTGTGATTATGTATTGAATAATTTTTATTTATTTATGAAGTCGGTTGTTGTTACTTTAATTATTCTTGTTATTTAATGTTTCCAAAGGGATTAGCTAACCCTAGGACTCGCCCATTAACTCCGAATTAATTTTGGAAAAAATAATTTGAGGTTGGGAAAGATTAATTAACAAGAACTTGAGGCGTTAACCCTCATTTTATAGATTCTACCTAGGGATATGATTGAACTACTTGTAGCCATTCCGGGTGTGCTTAATCTTCTAATTGTTTTAGGGATAATTCAATTAGGAAGTCTTGTTAATCTTCGGAAGAAGCTAATTAAGAATTATTATCCATGGCTAATTAACATAAAGTCCCTTATATTTGTAAAATCGTGAAATACATTGGATCGTTAATTCAGTGTAATTCCCGATGCAACCATACTTGTATCCATTGATCATTCTACTTGCTTTCTAGGTTAGTTTACATTTACGCATTTAGATATAATCATTTTCAAAACAAAATTCTTATTGTTCGGCATTGCAAGATAAGCGATAATTTTTCTTACACTCCTAATCGCCTACACATTGTTCTCTGTAGTATTCGATCCGACTCATAGCTGGGTAAATTATGTTGCATGCGACCGTGTCTATTACTTATTAGTAGTGGATTTGAACGTCATCATATCTAATGGGTCAGGATCAGGATCAGGACTGCGACTCGTACTCGAAGTCCCAATAGGCACAGTTATACGCTAATCCATACGGTGCCCATATATAAATAACAACGAGGCCAAGTGTGAGGCCATAATTGTAGGATTAAAACTAGCTCTCAAATATGGCGCACGATGGGTCGTCCTTGGATGCGACCAGCAACTCATCGTCAACCAAGTTATAGGGACTTTCCAAATCAAAGAGCAAGGGCTGTAAAAGTAGTAGGCTAAAATTCATAAACTACTGCTAGAATTTGAAATGTCGACTCGTCCAGATACCTCGAGCGCAAAACATAGAGGCAGATGGCCTCGCCAAATTAGCAGCGGCCATAAAAATATCACTAAGGAGAATGTGGTCACCCTTCTCCACTCGTCAATAGACCAACTTGAGGTACATTCCATAAATTTGACTTGGGACTGGCGCAGCTGCATCATGACATATTTATAGGAGAGAGTTCTCCTATAAGACAAAAAGGAAGCAAAAAAGCTTCGAATGCAAGCGGTCAGGTCCAGCGTCATAAATCACGACCTATACAAAAAAACGCTTGGGGGCCCCTTGGAAAAATGCCTAGGTCCGAACCAAACAAGGCGTGTGCTCGAAGAAGTACACGAATGTCATTGTTGTTCCCACACAGGCAATATAGTCCTTGTCAGATGTCGCATTCAGGCAGGATATTACTGGACCACTATGAAAAAGGAAGTCGCAAATTATGTCAAGAGATGTGACCCCTCCTAGCAGGGTGAGGTAAGATAAGTTTCCTTTTAGTTTTAATTGACTACTTTTCCAAATGGGAGGAATCAGGTGCGTTCACCCAAATATGCTAAAAGGAAGTCATCAACTTCACATGGAAGAACATCAAATTCTGCTTCGGCATCCTGATCGCTTCCAACTCCACACTACTACAAAAGTAGGAAGAGAGGGTCGTGATAGCTTTTACCCGATTTGAGGGTCGGGATCGAATTCCTCAGGGAGCTAGAAATGGAGTTGATGTATCTATCTAGTCTAGAGTCGTATAATTGTTCCAAATGTCACTTCTAACATTGTTGGGTTTTATTTTATAAACTACTATTATAAAACTACTAATTAGAATTAAAACTAGATTATGCTAAGAGATAATTGCTAAGAGTTGTATCTAATAGATTAAAAGTGCACTAGGATAGTGACTTTCACCTAGGTGACTAATTGACAGATAATTGCTTTTAAGGCACGATTGGCGTGATTGGGGAAATATGATATAACCGTTGCATGATTTTACCCACTCTCACACCTCTCGGTAGAGAGAGTGATTTTGCCCAATTGACTTTCTCAAGACCAATTGGGTAGGTAAATTTGCTTAGGTAACTAGGGATCAAGTCGGGTAATTACTCTCTCGAGATTTAACCCCTTAATTGGAACTATCAAATATCTTGAGTCCATCCCAATTCCTTGTTGGGTAAATTTTGGAGACTTAAGCTCTCTTTCTCAAGAAGAGCCCAAGTCAACTTAGCACAAATCAGTGTTTGCAATCACTAATTCATAAATTAAAGCATAAAATTAACCCAAATAACAAACACCCATAGCCAATCTAACCCTATATCACAACACCCATCAATTACCCATAGTAAGGTTGAGCCACAACCCTAGCTAATGAGTTTAGCTACTCATGCTTGAAGAAGAAAATAGAGAAATAGATGAAGAAAAAGATATATTAATTAAATACTAAAGAAAATACAGAGAATCTATCATTAGAGTTAAGCTAAAATGCCCAAAATGGCTACAAAATTGGTTCTCTCAAGAACCTACGCTAAAATAAAATAAATAATTACCTAAAAATAGAAAAAGGTTCTATTTGTACTAATATAGAAAAATTGGAAAAAATGCCCATGCGGGGTCAGTGCGGGCCACACAAAATAGACTGTGGCCATACTAGGCTCTTCACTCTGGAATTCCAACTCTCTGAACCCAGGCTTTGCGGACCATGCAGAATGGATCGCGGCCACGGAGGAAACTAGCGCGGTCTACACATACTCGACCACATACCATATAGGCTTGGGGATTGGCTCTGGACAACTCTCTGAACATTGCTTTCGCGGACCGCATGAAATACTAGTGCAGCCGCGGAGCCTTTAGTGCGGACCGCACAAAGTCGATTGCGGCCGCACTCTCTTGAAGCCTGATTTGCTAGTTCTCTAAATCTCTCTAATGCGGACCGCACAAAATGTAGTGCGGCTGCACTAGGCCTGTTTGTCCTGAGTTTGCCTTGTCTTTGGTACTTGTGGAGATTTTACTCCTTTTGAGCCGATCATTGACATTTCATCACTTTGTCGATCAAACCTGCAATCAAGAACAACTTATGAGCCTTTTGGGAATATTTTGTAACAATTTATAATCAAAGTGTAAGCAAGAAGGGTCATAAAACACGTCAAAATCCTTAGTTATAAACTTCCCCAAACTTAAGCTTTTGTTTGTCCTCAAGCAAACAAAATAAGACTCACCCCTTAAGGGAAAATCCAAGTATTTTCAGCTATTCTAAAGTATCCTTAACAAGCATCATCTGGGACTAAAAATTGCCCTCAATACGAATGAATCATTAACAACATTTAACCTTTGAAAAATCATGGATCAAGTGTGACACAAGAGCATCAAGAGTTGACTCAACATAGCAAAGAACTCTTTCAATTACTTTAGTCATTGTGGAACCCAAACTCACACATCCTTAACTCTCCTTAAGCAAATCTCATCTTTTAGAATATTGACACACAAATCGAGGTTAATGGGAATTAACTCATCTCTCTCAAGAAAAGGTCACAAGTCCGGCTCTAGGTACCACATGCTTGCCCCTTATATAAGTATTCACTAATGTAAGCTTCATTCAACTCAAGATCATATAGGGCTTTTGTCGAGTCATTGTGAAGGCTTTTGGGTTAGGGTAGGACATATTGTTTTCAAGTGGGTTCAGTCTTCCCTTAAGCACTTCTTTTGATTCATTTGGCACAACTCTCTTGACTCTTTGAGTCACTTCACTTCTTTCTAAGGGGTTAGAGAGACATATTGTCACTCTTTCTAATGCAATTCAAACTGTTTCTCCTTTTTCAACTTTCCACACCTTTCTTTCTTTTTCTTTTCTTGAATCTCTTTTTATTCTTTTCACATGTGAGCATTCATTTTGTCTTTTTCTTTTCTTTCTTTTTCATTGCCTTTCCTTTTCTTCATTTTTGTGCTTTATACCACTTTGTGGTCTTAATCGTCTCTCCCCCCCCCCCCAAACTTATATTTTTGCCATGGGCTTAAGGAAAGATCTGGTTCCAAGAGAGGGTATATTTTAGAACGGGTATGGGCTTGTAACATGGTTCTTGAAAGAAAAAGGTCTAAGGCTCAAAAGGGTTAACTAGGGATCATATCATTGGTAGGCTATGGAATTGTTCAAAATATCATTTGGATCAAGGAGAGCCTATAATCACTTCTCAAGTCAAAATTCACTCAAGATTTTGCCTCAACAAACATTCAGGGCAAGTTCTAGACCAATGGCTTGGGACTTGGACTCGCAATTCAATTTCTTAACACACAAGCTAAAGGATTGCTAAGGACATAGAGTCGGGGGGCCATAATGACCTTAGATATGATTTGAGCACACAATGGTTCCGAAAAACCACTTGACGATTATCGGCCAATGCAAGAGTCTCAAGGACCCAACTTTCACCATCCTAAACACAACATTTTGTCTTTGACCATGGGATCAAAGGCAAATGTGCTAGGCCCAAGTGAAGTTTTGCTTGAGGCACCCTTAACTATAAACTACCAAAATCAAAAACAAAAATGGACTCAAACCCTTAAGATGGTTGTCACGCCATCTATCATTGGTAAGAACCACTCGGTTCACACAACACTCCACCTTTTGAAAAAACCATGGCACTAAGAAAACCAAAAGGCTTATTAAAATGTCCAAAATAAAATAAAAGGCTACGAGCCTATATAAGAAGCTAAAAATGAAATTTTTAGAAAAAATAAAAATAGAATGAATATGTACAATAGGGGAATGAATATACAACGGGGGATGAATATATATAATAATGTAACTTTATATACAGACTAGAGGAAAGATAGAAAGAGAAATAAAAGTAATTAACTACAAAATTATATACAGACCAAATGAAAATCAAAGAACGCATAATCTAAATCAGTATATATACAATCATCCAAGGATAAAATGTAGGGCGCACCCCTAAAATAAAAGCTGGCATTGTCCCCAATGCCAACTAAACAAAATAAGCACCAAAAAGGTAATAAATAAAGGATATGAAGATTCCCTAAGCCACGTCCATCTGCATAGGATCATGAGTGGTCCCTGGGTCTTTGATATGCTCGGGAACCTCAGACTGGTTCCCGGTATCCTGCTGCTCAGCTGCTGGGACTTGGGACTGGACTGGCTTTGGCTCTGGTACATCATGTGGCTGACTGGAGGAAGCCTCCGGTGGGTCCGCCAACTGGATGATGGCATCATCTGCACTAGGGATATTCCTCCTCTTCTTTGGAGGCCTCTGTGTCTGCTCTTGATCTGTGGCTGCTACTGGAACTGTTGTTAGAGTTGGGTCCTCAAATAATAAGTCTAAAGGTAGCTGGTCTACCTTTAGTCTATCCACATCGACCTTCAACTCCTTGATGGACTCCCTGGAGGCTCGTGTCATGAACAGCTTCTTGTGATCTTATGCAAGCTCCTTTAGAGCCTTGCCATATGAATCCACTGCCTTAACCAAGGTATTCTGAGTACTAAGGATCTTCTCCTGGTTTTCTAGAATCTTCTTCAATGCAACCTTAATGGATTGTGGGACCTGTGCTGGTTGTGGTGCCGACTGAGCCTCAATAGTAGAGGTCAAGGTAGACAACTTGGATGAAGCAGTATACATCGAGTTGTTCAGGCTCTGAAGCATCTGGCTCAGCCAGTGGGCAGTGATAGGATGGGCCCAGGAAGATGGAATCTTCAAGCGAGCTGAGGTAGAAGGACTAGGAGGCAGGTCAGCAGTAGTGGAAGGTCCGGGAGGCATGTCAGCAACTGTGGAGGCAGGCTTAGTAGAGGCCTCTACCATAACTGGCTCTTTAGACTGGCCAGTTGGGGCAGAAGCAGGGTCCTTGTAGTTCTTATCCTTGGGATTGTCTGGCCCCCTTAAACTATACCATGAGAATGGGGCTACTGGTTTGTCCTTGACATCATAGGGCTTATTCTCCACCTCCAAGTCTCGGAAATACATAGAGAGGGTGTTGGGGTAAAGGTAGTTTTGATCATTCTCCGCACCCACTAATGAAATAATGCGGGACATCACATTCCCCACATTAATGGGGTATCCAGCCAAGATCGATGCAACTAACATGGCTCGGTGGAGAGGAAGAGTCTGGTCATGTGTAGTAGGGTCCAACCAGTAGCAAAAAAAGGTCTCCCAACCCTTAGCTTCAAAGTTTAGCGTCCTCCTCAGTATTTTTACCCCCGCAGTCAACCACTCAGGAATAGTACCTAGGATTGAAAGGTAATGAGCTAACCATGGATGGACCCCCTCGCCCATCTCCAACTTTGCCAGATCCTTTTCATTGAAGCCCAAATAATCATTCGAAGACTGCCTGTTGAACATCACCTTTTTGTCTCGAACCTTGGTCACTTTGGAACCCTTGACGATGTAGGCTACATTACAATAAAATTCCATGACCATGTGTTCATCGGCATCTATACACGTCTCCATAAATATTTCCCATCCCACTCTAGTTCTAAATTGCCTCTGCACGTCAGGGTTGTAGGGTAGTAAGTCTATCTATGAAACTCCGTTCCAATATCAAATGCCTCACCGGCCACCACTTCCTAAACTTATGGTATGCCACTTGGCTCACAAATCTGTCCTCCCAAACTTCAGGCTTCCTAGTTCGGGCAATGCCTACTACCTGAGGCTCTATGTACCTCATCCTCATCGCCGCATGTACTATCCCTAGATAATGAAGCTGTGGGGGAGGTGGAGTCGTCTCCACTGCCAGTTGCTGACCCCTCAAATTAATCAGAAACAACATTGGTTGGCCTTCGAATAATGGGAACTTCCACATATTCTAGCATAGATTTTGAAGAGATATCCCTTGACGATTGGTACTCACTCCCCAAGGAATGGGAAGCTGCTCTATCTGCATCTTTTATCAGCTTCCTAGTCTGTTTTATGTTTTCCTGATCTTGGGGAGTGAGTTTGACCATTCTCTTTCATTTTCCCACTCGGGAGGACTCACCTAACCGAGTTCTTTTGATCTTTTTCCTCCTTGTTGTTTAACCATTATCTGCAAATAAAGCATCTAACATTGTTAGTATCAGTAGAGACAGTGAGACAGATGTGTATAATGAATTGCAGAACAGAAGCAGAAAGGTGCAAACACAATTGCAGAACAAGCCAGTGCAGACCGCACAAAAAGGAGTGCGGCCACACTAGGGCCACCACGGATCGGTCAAAAACAATTGCGGTCCATACAGGGCTCGAACTCCTTTGACACACTCTCTGAATCTGACCACCGCAGACCACACAAAGTGGTACCGCGGCCGCGGTGGGCCATTGCAGTCCGCCCAAAATTCAGCACGACCGCACTAGGCGTAAGGTCAACTTTTAGAAAATCATCACCGCAGTCTGCACAAAGTAGTATAGCAAACCGCATCACAACACCGCAGACCACACAAACAGGACCACGGTCCGCAGAGGGGGAGCAGTCTCTTCAACGATATTAGCTCCCATGATTGTTGAATTTCCACGAGACTTCTTCTCGGCTGTTTTGTTGTCTTCCTCGTTCTTTAGACGTATCACAAGATCTTCCAACTTTATTTCTTTGCGTTTGTGCTTCAGATAGTTCTTGAAATCTCTCCACGAAGGAGGCAATTTTTCAATCATAGCAGCTACTTGAAATGCTTCATTTACGACCATACCTTCAGTTATAAGGTCGTGAAAAATAAGTTGAAGCTCCTGAACTTGGGTTCCCACAGTTTTGTTGTCTATTATTTTATAGTCTAGAAACTTGGCACCCACAAACTTCTTCAAGCATGCATCTTTTGTCTTGTACTTCTTCTCAAGTGCGTCTCATAATTCTTTCAAAGTATTCATTGCACTGTACATATTGTACAAGTCATCTTCTAAAGCACTTTAAGATATAGCCTTTGCAAAGAAAATCTGTCTGCTTCCATGCATCAACAACCATGAACTTTTCTTTATCCGGCATGTTCACAGCAGGCACTGGAGGCTCTTCACTAGTGAATTTCTTCATACCAAGCGTGGTAAGCCAGAAGAACACCCTTTGCTGCCATCCTTTGAAGTTGGTTCCAGAAAAGTTTCCCGATTTCTCAGCCGGAGGAATAGCAGTGCGGCTTGACGAGGCTATCGACGTTGCACCAACACTCGCAGAATGATTTCCATTTTCATTTGCCGTTTCTTACAATCAACAATAGAAGAAATTAATTAATGGCAAAACCAAAATAGTAAATAATATTGTAATCAATAAACAGTACATAAAAATAATTAATGTTTTTTTTTATATTGTTTTACAGAAAAACGATGAAGTTTTTATGTTCTTCAAATCGTTTTCTGAATTTCAATATCCTGATGAAGTTTTTATATCTTCAAACCAGAATAGTAAAATTCAAACAGAATACATAATTTTATGAAAGGTAATTTCCTTAAGATTGTTATAAATCTGTATTTCTGTAAATTAAATAATAATCTTTCTGAAAACAGAAACAAAAAGTTAGTAGAAATTAAATTCTGAAAATAGTAAACTTCTTCAACAGAAATTCTGGAAAAACGTTATAGGAACATATCGAGCCCACTAAATACACAGTGTGTCCTTAAGAAAATTATTCCCCTCAAGTACCTGAGGTTTTGGAATGTATCCTCCCAGGATAGAACGATTTAACTCACCAGTGTATCGGTACCTAAAACTCTGGTGATCGGCGAACTACGCGATGGTCGTAAAACACACTGAAATATTTTGTGCAGAAGAAGAAGAAAATTCAGAAAATTTCGTAAGTAAATATTCTGGGATTTGAAGGTCTATTTATAGCCAACTTGGTGATGTTTCTGAAAAGGTTTGCAACCTTACAGAATAGTCATGTCTGTTGGAACAGGTGTGGCCCTCTGAAGAGGTTTGCAACCTTTCAGAACAGTCATGGCTGTTGGAACAAGTGTGACCCTCTGAAGAGGTTTGCAACCTTTCAGAATAGTCATAGCTGTTGGAAGAGGTGTGACCCTCTGAAGAGGTTTGCAACCTTTTAGAACAGTCATCACTGTTGGAAATTTTTGCGGGAAATTTAAAATGAATTTAAATTAATCTGAAAAAAAAACGGGATAGACCGGACCGGGTCACAGGTTATCCCTCCATTTCTTTTCCCACCATTTTCCATTCACACCTCTTTTGTTATTATTTATTAAATAACAAACCCAACAAACGAGAGTTCCACCACCAACGTTAGATTGTGAAGGTAGTGCCAAGTCAGCCAACCATTAGTCCATTCATTTTGAAGGTAATTAACAATACTAATTTTAATTGCTTATTAACGATGATAGAGTACAACAGTATAGATAATTATGCACTAAACTTTTGTTTGCGTCGTAGATGATTAAAAAGGGCCATTTTATAGAGTTCAATATACTTTGAATCTTGATGAGCACAAGATCTCATCTTGGTACGAGGGAAAGACAAAATAAAACAATTTATTAAATGGTACTCCCTCCTTTTCAATTTATGTGAACTTATTTGACTGGACACAAAATTTAAGAAAAAATAAAACTTTTGGAATTTGTGATCCTAAACAAGTTAAAAAGAGCCCAGAATATTTGTGTGGTTATAAAATCTCTCATTAAGGGTAGAATTGTAAGTTTAAGCTAAATTGTTTCCAAATTTAGAAATGGGTCATTTTTTTTAGAACGGACCAAAAAGGAATAGGTTCACCTAAACAAATACGGAGGGAGTAATTATTTCCAGTATTAACAGTCTATGGAATTAGTTTTTGCCTTCTTTACTTAAAATTTATTTGTTAACTGACATTTTCTTAAAATTTTTAAATGCTCTGCTTTGCGAATTATTGAACTGCATGAGCAACTGTAAGTAAGGCAATAATCTTCCAATTTTTAGAATTTGCACAAAGTTAGTTTTGGTTCGTTTTCTTATTTTAAGTTTTGTGTAACTGATATTTTCTCAATTTAATTGTTATATAAGTATTTTCTAATTTTATTCCTAAACGTGTTTGCCATTTTTATTACACGTTTGTCATTTATCTTTTTCCTCCATTTTTTGGGGTGTTTGTACTATTACACGTTTGTCATTTATCTTTTTCCTCCATTTTTGGGGTGTTTTGTACTATATTCCCATTTAACTCATTAATTAAACTAAAAGGTGCCTATTGAAGAAGCTTAACGGTAGTATTCTCAAATTACGACCAATAACGATTGCTATTTATGTTCTCAAAGATCATATTTTTTTGAAAATTATGGAAGCGCTGCAACATTTAATAAATAAAAAACTCCTGCCTAATCAACAGGCATGTTGCATGATTGTTGTAATTTGAAGTAGTAACGTAACAAAATGGATGTGTCACGCTTCCTCTTCGCAATCAATCATGGACTCTTCTTTCAAAAGCTTTTAGGTGATAAATCTTCAGTTAAGAAAGTTCCTTATGGATTATGATCAATCATCATATACGGATGATAGAATCGGAAAGTAAAGCATACAATATAATTTATACTCAGTTGAAATTTCCTCTCAGCTAACGCAGAACATGGGTAGGAAATCGAAGACCGGAGCGAGAGGGCAAAGCACACAAATGGCAATTTCAGATCAAAATCACAGAAACAATGAAGCAAAAGGTATTCCGAGGACAGCAGATTCGAAGAAGGAAAGGAATTTGAACGCAATTACTGGAATAATCCCACTAAACCTTGACGGGGCTTCAGCAATGTCAACACCAATGGTAACATCAGTAAGAAATCAAATGCAGGAGAGTGATGCATGCAGGAAATCATGGGCAGATCAGGTGGAGGAGGAAACAACAAAACACAAAACACAAAGTGAGACACAGAATCAAGGAACCAGATCGTGGAGCAAGGTTGTGACTACTGTTCCATTGGAAGGAAGGTGAGGATCTTAAACGAGAAACACCTAGTAACTGTAATGTGAAAATAACACTTGAAGTCATAAATGAGGAGGTGGAGTACTGAAAAACAGGGGTAGTATGCTATGTGCTGGGATCTAACCCACCACAAAGTGTTATGGAAGGATATTTTAACAGAATTTGGGGGAAACTGGGAATAGATCTTGCATCACAAGTACAAAGAGGAGATGGAGTCCAAATGTTTGACAGAAAGCCTGTGATAGTCAAACCTTGGCAGCCAGATATAGAATTGAATAAGGAGATAATGGATAAAATACCAGTGTGGATTAGATTACCTGGGTTGAATGTGAAGTACTGGGGGAAACAGGCATTAGCAAAAATAGCGGGGCTGGTTGGGAACACATTGAAGGCAGATAAAACAACTTCTATGAAGGAGAGAATGACATATGCTAGAATACTGGTGGAAATACCAATCAATAAGGTATTTCCAGATACAGTAATGTTTGAAAATGAACATGGGCACATTGTGGAACAAAAGGTGAAATTTGAATGGAAGCCAATACTATGTCCAAAGTGTAAAAAGTATGGACATGAGCTAAAAGAGTGCAGGAAGCAAATTAAGGAAGAACAAAATAATAAAGCTCAGGAAAAGAAGGAAGAAGCAAAGAAGAAGTTAGAGGAGAAAAGTCAACAGAAAGAAGCAACAAAGGAGAAAGTAAATGATGTAGTGGCCGAAGAAAAGTTCCAACAAAGGCCAGGGAAACAACTGATGGGGAAGGTAAGACAGGATGAAAATAACTTCAGAAGAGGAAATGCAAGGAGAGGAATAGTAATCAGAGAGCCTCAAATAAATACAGGAAACTCATTTGCAGCATTAGAGGGACAGAATAACAGAAATGAAGGGGAAGCTAAACATCCTAGCCCTGGAGGAGGTAAAGCTGTAGCAGGACCTGGACAAGGAAAGAGTGGGGGAAACCCCAGCCCCAATGGATAGCATTGGTTTCTGGAATGCCAGAGGCCTAAATAAGCCTGATAAGCAGAAAGAAAGCAATCTGTTTATCCACAACTTGAGAGTAGGCTTGTTTGGGTTTCTGGAAACAAAGATAAAAAGAGCTAAGGCAAACAAAGCTTCTTTTTATCTTTGTCAAGGTTAGTCGTTCATGATAAATTTAGACAAATATCCAAATGGTAGGATATGGATATTGTGGAAATCTCAAATATATGAGGTAGATATTAAAGTAGTAACTGAACAGATGATACACTGTTTAGCAAAGAATAGGGGGATGGGATTGAATTTTTATATCACTATGGTATATGGATTCAATGAGCAAGGAACAAGGAGGAAATTATGGGATGACATAAACCAACTAGGGGTCAAAATAGATGGACCATGGGCTGTGATGGGTGACTTTAATTGTGTTTTGAACAGGGAGGAAAGGATAGGAAGTAAAGTCACAATGGCTGAAACTAGAGATTTCAAACAATGCATGGAAGGATGTGGTCTGAAGGAACTCAAATCTTCAGGTGCATTCTATACATGGAACAACAAGCGAGGTGGAGATTGCAGAGTATATAGCAGGATAGACAGGGTGATGGTAAACAATGACCGGATGACTGAATTGCCTGCATCAGAGGTGCATTTCATGAATGAAGGCATTTATGACCATTGTCCAGCAGTCATAAATTGGGAAGGAAGGAATGCAGGGGGGAAAAGACAGTTCAGATACTTTAACATGTGGAGTATGATTCTAGAGTTTCACACAAGAGTCAAAGAGGCTTGGGAAATAGAAATACAAAGCACACAGATGTATAGATTAGTGGGCAAGCTAAACAGAACTAAAAGTGTCTTGCAAAAGCTAAACAAAGAAAGATGTTCAAATGTGAGAAAAGGGCAGAAATAGCAATGGCTAAACTAGTGGAATGTCAAGAAATGTTACAAAATGATCCAAAGAATGATGAATTAATGGTAGAGGAAGGAAGGTGGATGAAGGAAAGCATCAAATGGAGGGCTGCTAAAGAGCAATTCTTAAGGCAGAAAAGCAAGGTGCAATGGATAATGCAAGGGGATCAAAACACACAGTATTTCCATAGTGTAATAAAGGCAAGAAGGAATGCAAACAGGATATTCTCAATCAAGGATGCAAAGGGAGATGTGAGAACAAATATAGAAGGAATAACAGATTCTTTTATAAAGTTCTACAAGAAGATGCTGGGAAAAATAAAAGAACAGAGGCAACATGTATGCAGCAACCTTGTAAGACAAGGGCAAGTGGTCCAACAAGAACAAAGGGAGCAACTAGAAGCTCAAGTTACAGAAAAGGAGATAAAGGCAGCTCTATGGTCAACAGCAGGAGTCAAGTTCCCAGGACCAGATGGGTATGACTCTCAATTTTTTAAGGATTGCTGGACAGTGGTGAAGGAAGATATAGTTGGGAGTGTGAAGGAGTTCTTTAGCTCATCAAAAATGCTAAGGATAATTAACAGAACAACAATGACTCTCATCCCAAAGAATAATCATGCAGCTGAAGTTGGAGATTATAGACCTATTGCATGTTGTAATATAGTCTATAAAATTATCTCAAAGGTGCTATGTAACAGACTAAGGGGTGTTTTGCCATCAATAATTGCTGAAAATCAAAGTGCATTTGTGGAAGGTAGGAACATTATACAGAATATCCTAATTTGTCAGGACTTGGTGAAATTGTATAACAGGAAGATGTCTACAAGTATCTACCTCATAAAAATTGATCTGAAAAAAGCATATGACTATGTGGAATGGGGATTTGTGGAAGAAATGTTGCATGCTTTGAATTTCCCTCCAAAGTTCATAAAATGGACAATGGTATGCATCTCAACAACCCAATACTCGATTGCTATAAATGGTAGACTATATGGATGTATTGAGGGGAAAAGGGGGCTGAAACAGGGAGATCTAATATCACCTCTTCTGTTTGTGATATGCATGGAATATTTTACTAGAATAATGCAATGGGTTGCTACACAATATGGATTTGCATTTCACACAAAGTGCAAAGATCTAAAGTTAAACCATCTATGTTTTGCTGATGATGTCTTATTGTTTTGCAAGGGGGAGTATAGTAGCATTATGCTTATGTTAAGAGGATTGAAAACATTTTCAGAAGCATCTGGGCTGACCACTAATGCAGGGAAATCTAATGTATATAGTGCAAACATGGACAAACAATGCTTAGAAGGGATCTGTGAAATAACAGGATACAAGCAGGGGATGTTGCCATTCAAATATTTGGGAGTGCCAATAGCTGCAAGGAAGTTGAATGCAGGAGATTGTGAGATATTGGTGGAAAAACTCAGTGCAATAATACACTCATGGGGGTCGAGGAATCTTTCCTATGCAGGGAGAGTCCAACTAATCAACTCAGTACTGATAAACATTCATTCATATTGGGCTGCATTTTCATACAACCTAAGAAAGTGCTAAAAGATATCACAGCAGTATGCAGGAATTACTTATGGGCTGGGAAAGGAACAACAAATAAAATGCCACTGGTTGCATGGGATTTGGTGTGTAGGCCAAAGGAAGAAGGAGGCTTGGGAATAAGGGAGTGCATTACATGGAATGAAGCTGCTATAGCTAAGTATGTATGGCATATAGCAAATAAGGAAGATACATTATGGGTCAAATAGATCAATCATATATACCTGAAGGGAGAGGACTGGTGGCAGTATAAACCATCACAAAATAGTAGCTGGTATTGGAGAAAAATCTGTTCCGTAAGAGATAGATATGCTGCAGGCTATATAGAAAATGGATGGCAAGCAAGTGCAGGGAAATACACAATCAAGAGTGGATATCACTAGAGAAGGGGAAAGCAGGAGCAATGGGCATGGAGCAGAGACGTATGGAATAAAATGAATATCCCCAAGCATAGTTTCAACTGCTGGTTAGTAATGAAAAGGAAGCTGCTGACAAAGGAGAGGACATTGAAGCTGAAGATAACAGAAGACAGTGACTGTATGATTTGTGAAGTGAAGGCAGAGACAATAGAGCACCTGTTTTTTGAATGCAAATTCTCTAAACTATGTTTGGAGGAAGTATGCAAATGGTTAGATATGAATATCAAGAATACAGATGTGAATGGGATTTGGAGAAGGATGGCAAGAATAGCAAAAGAAAAAATAGGGAAAACATTTACAAAGGCAGTACTGACAACAGTTATTTACTACATATGGAGAGCAAGGAATGAAGCATTGTGGCTGAAGAAGGTGCCCAGACCACAAACAATATTGAAGTAGATACAACAAACTTGCAAATATAGGTGTATGGAAGATATTCAGAAGAAGAAGAACAAGAGAGGAATAAAATGGATAGAGTTATTATATAGTTAGCTAGGAAAGGAAGTACAGATAGAGTTCATGAAAATGAATATATAGACGAGATAGAAAGATAGAATAGAACAGACGGATGAAATATGTATGTTTGGTTTGGATGATGAATAAAAAATTTATTTTCCACCAAAAAAAAAAAAAAATTATACTCGGTTGTCTTTGAAAATGGAATGGCAAACTCTAGCACTAAATTACTAGATCTGAACCATTCTTAGTTAGATAAAAGTCATATAAGCTTTCTTGATAGTATATACCTATACATTTCTATGGACTATTTGCTTTAAATATATCAATATTATGGACCAACACATTTTTAACCTAAATGTATGTTGTTTATAATAAATCTTTTTGATATTATTTTAAATTCGGTATTAATCTATTGATTTCTTCGTAAAGCGACAAATGTCTTTTAGGATCGCACTAAGCGCGGGTACACTTACCAGTTTAAGGATCATTTTGGTCCTTTTTCGATATTTAATTGACATGTTTTGCTATTCCTCTATGGTTTCTGAAAGCTGCACGATACCTCCACATGACAAGGGAAAAAGATAAATAATAGGACCCTCGGTTATGGAAAAATGGATAAATTTGCCTTCCGTTTGAATTTGTCCCAACTATGCTCTCTCCTCTCTAATTCGCCCATTAACTATGGAAATGAGACAAATTTATCCTCAGTTTGAATTTGGTTTCAAGTATGCCTCCAACGTTATTGAACTGGATCAGGTTTGCCGACAAGAAATATTTTTTTCCAACCGACCTTTTTATTTTAGGGTCAAAGAGTTTCTTTTCTAAAACAGTGAGAAAAAGAATAAAAAGAAGATAATAAAATAAAATAAAAAAGATTTTTCTCCAACAATTCATATCAAAAGCGGAGAAATGTTTGCCCAAAATTATTTATTTTGCGCAACGGACGACTAGTGAGTCTTCCTTCTTTTAATTTTCGTTTCTTTGAAGATGCATACGTCTTCTTTGAAAAGCCTTTGTAATGCATTAGTTCAAATTAGGACGCAGTCATAATAGTAGGTAGTCGCATTGCCAGAGACATCACGGAAGATCGACATCAACTGGATGAAGTCCTCAAAGGGATACGTTTGTATGTGGAGAACTTTTTGTAACATGTCATAATCCGGAACGAGGCATTTTGCCTTAAAAAACAAAGTATTTTCAAAATGTTTTCTTATATATGTATATGTGTGAGTGTATACAGTAATTTGTTCCAGCTACCAAACTTCGTGGCGTAATCATGTTAAAGGCTGGGGCAAACCGACACTATGGTCGCCACAAACCAACCCCCCTCCCCATACTAAGAAGTTTTCTTTGAGTGCAGGAATAAGGAAGCGCTAAGACCATTCTGGGGTAAATAACGGATCAGCTACTTGCCTATGATTAATAGTTAATTATCAAAACTCCAAAAGGAAAGATGGATCAGTGGTGTAAAAATAAGTACTTATGAGTCTTATAAGGCAAGACACGTGTTAATTATGCAAAGTACGGGGTCTTTTTGACAATGAAAGGAGCAAAGTTACCAATTTATCTCTATAGATACTTGCAATACAGCAAATAGTGCAACTTTTATACCTCTGTTCGTCCTCATCCTCCTCATTTATATGTAGTAGTAATAGTAATAGTAATAGTAATAGTAATATTCTAGAAACAAAATTAGGGTTTTGTGACAAGTGACCCTGTTTGCACAAATTCTGTCGACCATCGTGATGATAATGATACTGTAGTTGCACCCCTTAATAAGTACTGGCCAACTTTTAAAGAAAAAAATAAATAAATCAGATTAGACCAAATCTGAACTGTTCTTCGTTACATATGTTCTCATTCACACAATAATTGGAACTTGACATGATGATGCTAATAATTTTAATCATGAGAATGCCAGTAATTTTAATGCCTTGATATATGAGAGTTCTATACATATCCACTGAAACACCTTGTCTTCAAGTCCAGCCATGATCTAATTTCAAAATTTTGCCTAGAAATTTATCCTCGAATAATCAGTATATCAACTAACATTGCGACCTTACGAACACAATAAATGATACGACATCTTCCCACTAACTTAGGAAACATGGAGATAAGTTGTGTTTTGCCAACAATTGTGACTTAATATTCTGGCTTTTCAAAAATTGGTTCATTAGATTAAACTAAGAATAATGAACATTCAGTGAAAATTTGTATCTTTAGTACTTCATACTTAAATAGAAAAAAAAATCTAGAAACATAATGATGCTAAATTACAAATACAGTAATTGAACCCAGTAGTCAGTTCATCAATTGAATATATGTGGTGATTTATCAAAATGTTAGTACCATCATTAAACCGTACGTATCATTCTAGAAGAATGAATTAATTTTCGTAATGAACATATTTATGAATAAAAATTTCTTATACTCACGGTTATATTACTTACAACTGAGAAAGAAAACAGTACCCACCCTACATTAACTCAAAATCCAGGAAGGGTGTTTCAAGCACAATGATACTTTATTTAAAATCTCCGACAACATTAATGCAGAGAAGAATTTAGCAATGCTTGAATAAGCAAAAGATCGAAATAGTGTTTCTTAAAATATTTCAGAAAACATGAAAATGCACGTCATTGCCAAGTGCTCCTCCCACCATGGCCAAGTGCTTGCTCCATAACAAGCTAGTGCATGCTCCACCATGGAGGGTGGTGGGTCTCACAGCTGACTGCTACAAATATGAGCAGCAGCAGTTGGAGAAATATACCAACACCGAAAGATCTCCTCTTCAATTGAACTCAACATTGGCTATACATTGCATTCCTTCCTCTCTGAATTCCCATATGATTTCTGAGTTTCTCATCCCTTATTCTACATTGGTTTTAACTACAAACAAAGTATCCGTAAGTATGATTTGCTGCCGAACTTTGTGTTCGCTGAAACAATGGGGTTTGAAGTACCGCTACACCAGTGTGTAATTCGTTCTATCCTGGGAGGAAATAATCCATAACCTTGGGTACTAGGAGGGGATTAAATTCTTAAGGAAACATTGTGAATTCAGTGAGCTCGAATTAATTACTGTTTCATTTATATTTATGTTTATACGCAATGTTCTTTTCTCTAGAATTATTACTCACAAATACAGGCTAAATAACAAGAATAACCAACAATAGCTAGCAAACTGGTCATTGTTCTCCTCACCTGAAGAAAGCAGGAAAACAATTAGTGGAGTATAGTAAATGACTAACAGGGGAAGAAACGTACGTGATATATTTCTTTGGGGTTTTGAAAGAAAAGAGAGGAAACCACTAATTAATTCATTGACAATATATAGTTCTCCATGAGGTATATTTTATATATATAGTGGAGTAGTAACATAAAAAAGCAATATGATAAACGTTAAATCGTGGTCGAACCCCATTTAATTTGTTTAAGTAACTAAAACGAAAATAGCTCATAACTGTTCTGTCATGGTGATGAAATTAAATACTACAATGGGCTCTCAAATTCCATATCATGGTGGACTTCTCCATATTTTTAATTTAAGTGCGTTCAATCAAGAACTTTATGGGGGAAACAAATATTAGAACTAGCTTAACTAGTTGATAATGGAATCTTACGAATTGCTATTATGATATATTTCTGAGGAATTAAATAATTGTAAATGATAAAGACATGGGAATAACATTCTAACAAATGAAACACACCTTAAAGATCATGCATATATAGAGATACATATCTATGGAGAACGAATATATACCCAGCATGTTGAACATGAATATAATATTGAAAATTTAAAATCATCTCACATGAGCATTCCAACAACAATTAGCTAAGAAAGATCTAACACCAGTTTATATAGAGAATCCATGAAAGGAACCTATGCACTAGAATCACGCACATAAGCCAGATAAGCTAGACACCACTTCTCGAACATACGCCGAACTTTCGTATAAGAGACAACCCTGCTGGTAGAATGATCAAGAGTCCCTCTCCACTCTAATTGAGGCAACCCTGGTAAGGCTAAGGTCACATTCTTGGCGTGACGGTCCAGTATAGCATGATAAAGTGACAGCCAATGCATCCCCAAAATAATGTAGAAATCAACTATATCGAGAAGTAAGTGATCTACACGAGTCTCAAGACCCCCAATAATGACCACACACGAACGATAGACATGATCTACAATGATAGGATCTCCCACGGGCGTGGACACATATACGGGAGCACTCAAAGAATCACAAGGCACAACCAAATATAAAGTAAAATAGGATGACATATACGAATAAGTAGAACTCAAATCAAATAATACCGAGGCATCTCTACTTGTCACAACCCAAACCGATGGGCCGCGACGGGCACCCGGTGCCTTACTCAACTGAGTACCAATGTAACGTATCTTTCTCATTAAATCAACATGGGTAAATAGGCCAGAAGGGCCGTATGAGGTAACAATAACAAAGCATTAGGGAACACTCGACATAAAACCATCCAACCTTATATACTAATTATACATATGACGTACAAGCCTATAAGGTCAAAATAATCACTCGTACACTGAATATAGGCCTACAAGGCCATACAATCTTTCATATACATGACACATATCTACAAGCCTCTAAGAGTACATAAACGTCATAAGGCTGGAACAGGGCCTCGGCATACCAATCAATGCATGTCTAAATCATACTAACCAAATAAGCTACTCCGAAGCAAATATAGTGCACCGACATCTTTCGCTGAGCAGATAGCCTACTTGGAGGACTCTCCTGTCTATCGGGACCTGCAGGCATGAAATGCAGTGTCCCCATGCAAATGGGACATCACTACAAATAATGTACCAAGTATGTAAGTGTGAGCACGTGATTTTTACCCCAAGTAAAGAATTCCAAAAAATTAAAATAAATAAAAGGAAATTAATTAGGAAAAGCATAAAAAATG
>MU705868.1:4960-48522 GCA_026770625.1 Nicotiana glauca
CTGATTTGTACAATGGAATCATATTAAATAAAAACAAACATGCCAGAAGAAAACAATCTGAACACTGTTTCATTTTTAGAAAGTTCATGGTCAGCTCAGTTTCAAACAAATGATCCTCGAGCTTTAATTGTAACTCCAAACAATGGTAACAAATAGACCCGAACCAAGAATTTTAGCTAGTCATAAATAACTAAGAAATTAGATTCGAACTCACTGATTCAATCCCACAGAAGCTCGAAATAACAGCAGCAAAAGAAGGCAAACTCAGAAGAAGAAAGGCTTGGAGGTTTTGTGACTAAGGGTCCCTGGGATGGGGATATACTCTTATTCAAACAATAACCATGAAAATGGTTTCTTTCCTTTTGAGAAGAAGACTATATCAGGGATGGAACCTCCAAAATCAATTAAATGAATATGAACTTTATTGCATACGATCCAGAGTTAATAAGGAAATCTCAATATTCCAAACTTTTAAGATTGAAAAATCGATGGCAGACATGGCTTAACAATAGATAAACATGCCTTAAATCACTCATTCACATGGATAATATAGGATGCAGCCCAAAACTCTTCAAATAAATGGCTGATTTCAACCTATTAAAAACCCAAGAGAGTCCAGAAAATTCATTTGAGTCTTATTTGTCTATTTGAAATGGAAACTAGACATTTATCACACAACTACCCGATTTGACACAAAGGACAAGCTCAAACAGAAACCAGTAGAATCGAGTAGACGACATATCCTTTTAGTTTGGCAAAGAAGAATCAGACTCAACTCCTACTAGTTACCCATACTCCCAAACATATTTGAAATGGATGCAAAAATCCTTCAAAAAAAAAAAAAAAATTAGAATACTATCAATCCGACAACTAAAAAAAATCAACAAGGAGGGCCAACAGTGCAAGATAGTTACACAAATCTGCTGCCCAAATAGTGCAAACAGGGCAAATTCTATAGTAAAACTAATAACCTGGACAACTATCCAGGATAATGCTCATCTTCTGCTCAATCTATTGCTGCAATTGACTTCTTCTAGCAGCTCGAAAGAGCAAAAAACTACTACAGCAGCAACATAGCAAGATATTTAGACCAAGAAAAGAATTAAAACGAATATGAGCGTATACAATCAACTCAATCACACATAACAAGAATGAATCAAAATTTATCCTAGAACAAAGCTAATCGATTCATTAATTAGGTGACTAAAATATAGACTAGCTACTGTTTTAGAACAAGCATTAAGGCTTGAAATGAAACTACGCGTAACTTGACTAATTTGTGACTAATCCATGAACAAGCATGATATATTCAGGAAAACACATAAGTTATTCCACTGATTCAACTAGCAATGACATCCACTTTGACAATTGAGAATATAATAAAATCGAATAAAGTTAAGCCTCGATTAAGTGGAGAGCATATTTCAAACATTGTCCCCAAAACAGATCATGGTCAAATATTGGTAAAGAGCAAAATGAGCATACACAACTCATGTTTAAATGAATTCCAAGATCAGAGCATCTACTAAACATTACTTAACCGACATATGAAGTCAAGGAAGAAGTCGAAAGCAGAACAACAAATGAAATCGAAGAGAACCAAGCCAGCCTCGTTTACTATTTGGGTTGGGGTTTTGTTTTGGGCCAGGTTTTTAGGGGTGTTTTGGTGTATTTTTGGCCCAACTTTGTGTATATATATATGTATATATATGAGTATATTTTGTATTTTCTTGATTTTATAAAATTGAACTTAAACTTAACAAATATTCTAATTAAACTCTAAAATTATTTAAAAACCCTTTTGTAGTGATTTTCAATTAAAACAATAAAAAGCTAAAATGAACTATTTTTTTTATTTTTCTTCTATTTGTTTTTCCCAAAATGCATTAATACTAAAAAATGTAAAAATGTAAAAATTAAAAATCTTAATGCATATGTATATTTTGCACTTTTAATATGATTTATTATGTGACCAATTAATTAAAAGAATGCAACAAAATCCTTAAAATTGTAAAATCATTTTATTTGACATTTTTGGAATAATTTGCTTAGGGTAAAAATCACGTGATCACAGTTGGCGCAACAATGTTCAAAGTGGAACACGGTTTAATCCTTATGCTCAAAGCAAATGGGTTCTTTAGAAATTCCACCGATGATGATCCAATACAACACTTTAGAAACTTCTTGGGTGTGTGTGTAATGCACAAGCAACACAATGTCTCTGATGATGCCTTGAGGTTGATATGCTTCAAGTATTCTCTGGCTGGGGATGCAAGGAGATGGCTCTAGAATCTCCCACCGAACTTTATCCATTCTTGGCCCGAACTTGTCCGGGCATTCTTATCTAAGAGGTTCCCGCAAAGTAAAAAGTTTGAGTTGCGGGATAAAATCTTCTTTTTCAAGCAAACACAGGGAGAACAGTTGCATGAGGCATGAGATCGTTTCAAATTATATTTGGTAGGTCTCCAAACCATGGTTTCCCGGATTCTATGCTATTGGAAAAATTCTATATGGGTTTGGATCCTATGAACCAAGCTATAGCCAAAAATGCAGCTGACGAATCCTTTATGGAAAAATCATTCGCAAGGGTGACACAAATCCTTGGCAAGATGGCACACCACAATCAAGCGTGGCATTCCGAGGACACCTCAGGTGGGATTGCATATGGGTTTCCTTCCTTAACCAACCTAATAAGGAAAATCAAGAGAGAGACCAACTGATCGCAGGACTTGCCACAAATGTAAATGTGTTGACAAAAATGCTCACGAAAAGCCAAACAAAGAAGGTGAATGTGGTGGAAGACGTGCAACCCATCTCTAATGAGGAATTTGAAGAAGCGAACTAAATCAACAACCCTCAAGGAGGGTATAAAAGACACCATTACTAGGGTCAGGGACAATAGAGCCAATGGAGACCTAACCCGCAAGGGCAAGGAAACCAACAATGGAGAAATAACCAAGGTGGCTCACACCAAGGGAACTGGAACAACAACAACTTTTCTAATCGGACTTAAAACCGTATGTCTCTCCAAAGGGTCAATATTCCAATCAAGGATCTTCTAGTGAATCTAAGTTGGAAGGTATGCTTGAGCGAGTGTTGCAAAATCAAGAAAAATCGAATGCTTCTATGAGGAACATGACTGAGGTTGTGGGATCTCATACCGCCTCTATCCAAAAATTGGAAATGCAAATGAGAGACCTTTCTACAGAGAAAAATCCAAAACAAAAGGGAACACTCCTTGGTGACACAGTTGTAAACCCAAGGGGTAATGGAGGTGGCCAAACCTCTCACATCATGGAAATTACTACTAGGAGTGGGAAGGTGTTACACATAGAGGGTGAACAAACGGTTGAAGCAGAAGAGTCCGAACAAAGGGTTGAGGTTGAAGAGCCAAGTGTTGTCGAGATTAAAAAGATTCCAGAGGAGTTGCAAGTGCAAAAAGAGAACCGGGAAGAGGTGAAGGAAAAGGTAAAAGATACACCAAAAAATCTTCCACCTATTACTATACCTCCTCCTCCTTTTCCTCAAAGACTTGTAAGAAGGTTTGATGATAGCAAGTTTGAGAAGTTCAATGACATTCTAAAGCAACTATCGGTGATTATTCCATTCTTGGAAGCGTTTCAAGAAATGCCGGGGTTTGCCAAATATCTGAAGGATTTGATCACCAAAAAGAGGACCACAAAGAATGAGGTTGTAAACATGACTCACCGGGTTAGCTCTATTATTGCCACAACCAAAGTCCAAAAGAAAGAAGACCCAGGAGCTTTCACCATTCCTTGTACCATCGGGTCCCGTGACTTTGCAAGAGCCCTATGTGATAATGGGGATAGCATCAACTTAATGCCTCTTGCCATATACAAGCAAGCGGGGTTAGGTGTGCCAAGGCCCACTAGTATGAGATTGCAAATTTCCGATCAGTCAATCAAATGTCTGGTGGGAATTATTGATGATGTACTTGTAAAGTGGGAAAGTTTCATTTGCCCGCCGATTTTGTAATTCTTGATTGTGCGGTTGATAAAGAAATCCCTATCATTTTGGGGAGACCATTCCTAGCCACGGGAAGAGCACTCATGGATTCAGAGCGAAATAAAATTAAATTCCAAGTGAATGATGAAGAAGTCACATTTCAAGCTAGCAAGGGTATGAAACTACCCCATGAGTATGAGAGAATTTTAGTGATAGATGTTGTTGATGAGGTAGAAGATGCCGTCGAAATGAAAATGGAAGAACAATACCTTGGTGAGGCCCTGGCGGCTATTTTGGTAAACTTTGATGGTGAAGACATGGATGGGTACATTGAATCGGTAAATGCATTGGAGGGTCTTAGATCCTATACTTATACTCCAGCCAATCTTTCTCTTGACTTGGAAAATAGGGCCACACCTCCCACAAAGCCATCAATCATTGAGCCACCACAACTAGAGCTAAAGCCACTTCCTCCGCACCTAAGGTATAAATTTCTTGGCTCTAATGATACTTTACCCGTAATTATTTCATCTTTGTTAAATGACGTGCAGGTAAACCAATTGTTGGAAGTCTTGAAAGAGCATAGGCAAGACATTGGATGGACAATTGCATACATCCGTGGGATCTCCACGGGAATTTGTGAACATAGAATCCAATTGGAGAGCGAGATGAAACCAAGTATGGAATATCAACGTCGGTTGAACCCATCAATGCAATAGGTAGTAAAGAAAGAGATTATCAAGTGGTTAGATTCTGGGGTAGTCTACCCCATTGTCGGTAGTTCTTGGGTGAGGCCGGTGCAATGTGTGCCGAAAAAGGGAGGCATGACCATGATAAAAAATGATAAGAATGAACTCATCCCAACGAGAACTGTGACCGAATGGCGTGTTTGTATGGTTATCGGAAGCTTAACAGTGCTACATGAAAAGACCACTTCCCTATGCCTTTTATTGATCAAATGCTTGATCGACTAGCGGGGAGGTCATTCTATTATTTCCTTGATGGGTATTCCAGCTACAACCAAAATCAACATTGCTTTGGAAGATCAAGAGAAAACTACCTTCACTTACTCGTATGGAACTTTTGCCTTTAGCCGGATGCCTTTTGGCTTGTGCAATGCTCCAGCCACTTTTCAAAGGTGTATGATGTCCATTTTCTCCGACATGGTAGAGGACTCTCTTGAAGTTTTCATGGATGATTTCTAGGTGGTTAGTGATTCTTGTGAACATTGTCTTAACAATCTTAGACAAATGCTTAAGAGATGTGAAGAAACCAACCTTGTGCTCAATTGGGAGAAGTGTCACTTCATGGTGGACGAAGGCATTATAATGGGGCATAAAATTTCAAAGCATGGCATAGAGGTCGACCGGGAAAAGATTGAGATTATTTCTAAGCTTCCTCCACCCAAATCCGTAAAAGGCGTTCGAAGTTTCTTGGGTCATGCCGGGTTTTATAGGCGCTTCATTAAGGATTTATCCAAGATTGCTATCCCTATGTGCAAACTCCTTGAAAAAGATGCCAAGTTTGTGTTTGATGAGAAATGCCTCAAAGCCTTTGAGGAATTGAAGCAAAGGTTCACCACGACACCTATTATTGTCACACCCGATTGGTCTCTTCCTTTCGAGCTCATGTGTGACGCCAGTGGTGTAGCCATTGGAGCAATGCTTGGACAACATCATAACAAAGTTCTCTATCCGGTCTACTGTGCAATTAAAACACTCAATGGGGAACAAATGAATTACACAGTAATTGAGCAAGATCTTCTTGCCATTGTTTATGCCTTTGAGAAGTTCCGAGCTTATTTGTTGGGATCCAAGGTGGTAGTGTACACAGATCATGCGGCTCTTCGCTACCTCATGGAAAATAAGGATGTAAAGCCTCGGTTAATTTGATGGGTCTTATTGTTGCAAGAATTTGACTTTGAGGTCAAGGATTGAAAGGAAACTCAAAATCAAGTGGCAGATCATTTATCAAGGCTTGAAGAAATGGGGAGACCAAAGGGAGATCTTGAAATCAATTATGCCTTTCCGGATGAGCAAATATTGGCATTATCTAGTACTGTTGCTCCGTGGTATTCCGATATTGCTAACTACTTGGTGAGTGACCTTATTCCGGAGGGATTGGAATCCTATCAAAAGAAGAAGTTCTTGAGAGATTGTTGGCAATACTATTGGGAAGAGCCATTCTTGTTCCGTGTGTGTGCTGACAATATGATTAGAAGGTGCATTCCAGAAGAAGAGATTATGCCTATTCTAAAGGCATGCCATGACTCACCGGTTGGGGGCCATCACAGAGGGAATCGAATGGTGGCTAAGGTACTTGAATGTGGATATTATTGGCCGCAAATCTATCATGATGCCAATCAAATGGTCAAAGAGTGTGACTAATGTCAAAGGCAAAGATCAATTTCCAAGTGGCATGAGATGCCAATTCACTTTGTGACGGAGATAGAAATCTTCGACGTGTAGGGAATTGATTTTATAGGTCCCTTTGTGAGCTCTTATGGGATGAAATATATCATGGTAGCTGTGGACTATGTGTCCAAATGGGTTTAATCAATTGCCTTACCAAACAACGAGGCAAGGAATGTGACCTACTTCTTGAAGAAAAATATATTCACTCGGTTTGGCACTCCTAAAGCCATTTTTAGTGACAGTGGATCACATTTCTGTAACAAGGCTTTCTCGGGGCTGGTTAAGAAGTATGGCGTCAAGCACAAGGTAGCTACACCTTATCATCCACAATCAAGTGGTCTAGTTGAGGTTTCCAACAAGGGGATCAAGAGCATCCTAGCAAAAATGGTTAATGCAAACAGGACCGACTAGTCAAGGAAACTAGATGATGCATTATGGGCATACC
This sequence comes from Nicotiana glauca, assembly GCA_026770625.1. Classification (NCBI taxonomy): domain Eukaryota; kingdom Viridiplantae; phylum Streptophyta; class Magnoliopsida; order Solanales; family Solanaceae; genus Nicotiana; species Nicotiana glauca. The sequence continues at coordinate 11,786 of MU705868.1, forward strand.
GCACTGCGTATAAGACCCCTATTGGTACGTCTCCTTATTGCTTAGTATTTAGAAAATCTTGTCATCTACCTGTGGAATTGGAACACAAGGCTATGTGGGTGTTGAAAAGGTTGAACTTGGATTGCACTGAAGCTGCAAATTTGAGGTTAACAAAACTCAATGAAATGGAGGAATTCCGGTTCCATGCTTATGAAAGTGCAACAGTGTAAAAAGAACGGATGAAGTTTGTCCATGACAAGAAGATCTTGAAAAGAGAGTTCAAGTCGGGTGACTCGGTCTTTCTCTTTAAATCAAGGCTAAAATTGTTTCCGGGCAAGCTCAAATAAAAAAGGTCCGGTCCATTTAAAGTGGTCAATGTCTCTCCTTATGGAGCTATGGAACTGGCATCGGAAGATGGGTCCCGGACCTTTAAGGTAAATGGACAACGCATCAAGCATTACCTGTGCACAGATGGATAAAAACATCTGGTGGAGCAGCTGGCTCAAAAAGATGGTTCGTGTCCGACCATTGAGTGAATCCAAAAGAACATCAACTTCGTCGTGCCGCGACATTAAATTAAGCGCTTCATGGGAGGCAACCCATGTGTGGTAACACTCTTTTGTTATTTGAATTTTTAATTTTTGATTGATAGATTTACTTGAGCAATTTAAAGTATGTGTTAGAGTGCAGAGGGTTCGAAAGATCACAATACTTGGTTGGAATGCACAAGAAAGGGAAGAAAAACCACCATGTGCAGTCTGCTACAAAGATGCAGTCGCATTTTCACTATGCAGACAACATTTTGGTCGCAAACCAAAGCAGAGAATTTGGCTAAAATTGTTGGTAAGAATGCAACAAGGTAGTGCACTATGATGACCATATTTCACTTATGCTACCGCATTATGCACCACATTTGTTACCTCTTTGTAAGCCACGTGATCTCACCACATAACACTTATGCGGTCGCATAATGTGTTATGCGGTGCCCTTCCCATTGCAAAGATAAAAGGTAAGTGTCGCATTCCCTCATCTCTCTCACATTCAAAAAAAAAAAAAAATTAAAAAAAACAAAAGAAACAAAAGCGAAAAAGAACGGAAGAACAGAGCAGACACCGAAGGACCAAAGAAAAGAAAAAAAAGGGCAAGCACGGCTAGGTAATCGAATCCTTCACACGATGGAAACCTATTCACAATCTCCATAGTTCCTACCCTCAACTTACTGGTATGTGCCTTTGCCCTAGTTCTCCAGTTCGAGATTTTTGTTTTTTTCTTACTTCTTTATGATTCGTTCTACAAAGTTGGGTTCTGTGTTGCTTTTTATAGTTGTTTTTCCATAGCATAGTCGTTTCTAGGTTGGAAATATATCTGTGGTAATAGGTAGAGAAAAATAGGCCCACCATTATTGGAATGATGATTTGAATCCCGAGGACGACGAAATTTGCGGCCCGCAGAGTCAAAATGCGATTCGCATTTGGGCCGCATAGTTGAACCCTAGTCTTCTGATGCAAATACTGAAATGTGGTGACTTTTACAATCACATAATTGATATGAGGACCACAAAGTTACCACAAACTGAAACAGGCCACCCAGTTATGATCCTTGCATTTTGCGGCTGTTTTGCGATCGCATTCCCCACTTTGCGGTGGAGTTTGCGATCGCATTTTGTTATGTATGTTGTCAGCAAGTCAATTATGTGATGGTTATGTATTCCGCATAGTGGTTATGCTACCGCATAACCCACCATAGACTGAGACCCATTGAGCCCATACAGATTTGCGACGATTTTGATGTCCACATTGTGGTTTTGCGACCGCATATCATGTCGCATTTCAAGATTTTCCTTTAAATTCTTCTGTTTCTTCTCAGTATTTATAATGTTGTCACTCATACTTCACCATTGTGTAGATATGGATCCAAATAAACATTCATCCTCTGCATCTAAAAGGGCTTCCTCCAATCGTCAGGCATCACAAGCAAAACATTTATGGATGGAGGCAAATATGCCAAGCCCCTCCTAGTCTGAGGAGAAGGAGCTAGAGCCCTTAGTTAATTTATAGGTTGAAGAAAGAAGGAAATGCAGAGAGGACTTCCACCTCCGATTTGGGGTTGAGGGGTCTAGGAAACTGTATAGAGAATGGCTCACCAAGCGAAAAATCCTGGCCAAAAAACAATTGAGTTTGAATGGGCTGCAAGAACAATACCCCCACATCCTGGAGAACATAAAAGCAGGAAAATGGGAGTGCTTTACTGAGCCAACCAATGAGTAGAATTAAACCTTTGTGCGGGAATTTTATGCATCATATGGAGCCTCTAGGATACCGCACCACAAACGCAACAGAATTTTTGTTGGCACTGTCCTTGTTCGGGAGAAAATTGTGTTTTGCAATAGTGAATCCATAAATGAATTGTAGTCCCCTAACTGGAGTGCAGGCACCGCTGAGTACAAAGCTAAATTTGAAAATAAGGAGCATGAGTGTGGTTGGATTGCTTCGGTGATAGCAAGGGGAACCCCTACTTGGATCAACCCTGGGCACAAGATATACAAGGAGGATCTCACAAGAGAGGGTCGATACTGGCTCAACTTTGTCACCTCTAGATTGATACCGTCCCGGAATGAGACTGACATAGGCATTGAGAAGGCTCTTCTCATTGCATTATCATGGAAGGCATCAAGATTGATGTGGGAGCTCTAATCTTCCAAGAAATAGGGATCCGGGCAACACAACATGCCACTTTGCTTTTATTTCATTGCTTGATCACAACCCTCTGTAAAGCTGTGAAGGTCCCTCTCATGCAACACTATGACATGACCGGGAAGGAGACAAAGGACATTGATATCACTCATATTACTGATGCTGCTGCCCCTCCACAGGTTCAGATTCAAGATCCAATTTCTTTAGAGCCTTCAGACTCCCAGACTCCTTTGACTCCTCAGGTTACATTGGCATCCTCTTCTACTTCAGAGCCTACCTCTCAGTCCACCACTATTCAACCTTCTATTGCCATTCCAAATGTCTCGAAGCTTGGTCCTGGATCATCATGCCAATGCCAAGGTAGACCGGCTCTTGAAGACCTTTCCCAATCTCATCAAACAAGCCCTGACTCCTCTGCAATCCTCAGTGACAACTCTCTAAAAACAACAATTAGTGTATGGGGATCATTTGCAGCAGCTTGAGTTAAGAGTTGAGAAGATAGAGCACGGTGAGGTTAGTGGGTTGCCTAAGCTCAGGGAAGAGGTTGCTTCTATGAAGACCGAGATCCACAATATACAGAAATTGGAGTTCAATCTATCATCCCTCCTTCCTACAGATGGTGATCAGGTTACAGGCAAAACAACTTCGGACTTGGGCCTTGACTTCTCTACACTTATGGCTAACATTTCCCCTCCTATAGCAGGGACTCCCCAGCCTCCAATTCCTCCTGTACGCATTGACATTCCTGATGAGGAGGTTTTCGGATAATCTACTGAGTCTGAGGATGAGGAGGTAGATGAGGGTGAGGAACATGAGAGTTCAGGATTCTTGGACGACGATGGCCTTCAGGAGAAAGGCAAGCAGATTATCACTCTGACAGTTGAGGAAGTGGAGCGAGTAGAGCTTCAGATAGCAATTGAATAGTCGCTAGTAGATTTGTCCGCCCCTGCAGATCCATCGGCCACTCAGCCATCATTGGGTGAGGCTAGCAGCTCACAGGTCCCAGCTCCAGTTCTGGACCAGCCAGAGATCCCTTATGCAGTCGAGGTCCCTCCTTATTCCGAGCTCTCGTCGGTCCCAGTTTCAGCATCAGAGAGTGACCCCACCATCACAAAGGAGGCTACCGACTCCCATAGCGCTTAGTGCGCCTCAGGGAGCCCATTACACTTTGTGTTTTTGTTTTTATGCATTGGGGGCAATGCATGCTATTCAGTTGAGGGTGGTAGCCTTGTGGTACTTTTGTGACATTAGCAACTATTGTACATATGTATTCCTTTGTGTTAGAAGCAAACTTATATACTAATGTGTATTTTGTGCCCTGTATACGTTAGTATAATTTTCGTACATAAGTTGTGTTGTGTAGTTCGTGATTATGCTTATATTAGTGTTTGAATATGATACCCTTGTGCATGTATAAAAGAAAAATAACAAAAGCAAGTAGATAGTAATTAGTAATGAATTCCCCTTGGTTTTTCTTCTCCAGGTTCTTTTCCAAGGGTGTAATAGTAGGTCCGGGCCAGTAGAATGAAACATATTGACCGGTCTGGTGTAATTGTTTAGTCTCAAAGCATGTGTGTTTGTATATAACATATACCCTTCCATATATATATAGAAATCAACTATGTGAATTTGAGGCTCGCTCTGTGACTCTCTGTCTACCTACAATTATACTTGTATATATAATGAAAGCTTTGAGTTGCAAAGTATTGACTTGAGGGCTTCAAACCATATGATCCAAACAATTCGTGTGCCATGTGTGTGTGAGTTCTTTGTGTAAATAATTCTTGTGTTTGCTTCTACCATCTAGAACTTTCCCGGTTGGTTTTTCGACGCTTATAATAATTATACTCGGTTGGAGAAATGACCTTAGGCAGTCTTTGTGATTTTCGGAAAACCAGTTAGCCTTTCAAGCCGCCAATTGTATAGATAGTATCCCTAGTCACCCCATTTGAGCCTTTAGCTTTTTCTTTGGCCACATCATTACAAACCCTTCCCTTTTTTTGTGAAAGAATTCCCTCTTTTGAACCCTCCCTCCTTGAGCATCGAGAATGAGGCTAAAAGCCTAAGTTCGGGGTGTGGTGTGAAATCGGAAACTGGCAAGATGGTGTAATGAGCGTGGGAAAGTGAACCTCAAAATGTGAAATTATTCAAGCTCCAAAAGAAAAAAAAATATAAAATAATTTTGGTGTATAAAAAAAGAGAAAAAGAAGTGAAATAGTTGTACGTATATAAATTATGTATTCTTGAAGGAAATTAGAGAGGTATGTAAGGTGGTTCTATCTTGGGAACTAGATGCCAATGAGGCTATGTGGGTTGAAGAGAAACAAAGCGTAAAAATAATGACAAATGTGAGTAGTGTTCAAGGAGGATGAAGTCACTTGTATCCAAATGCTTATCCGACCCTTCCCTAAACCTACATTACAAGCCAAAAAAAAAGTCCTTATGGGATCTCCAACTGAGCGTTCTTAGAATAAAGCGATGAATTGAAATAAGGGCAAGCCTATGGTATGGTATGTTCAAACATTTGAAACTCTTTTCTGAGACTGAGTGTCTTTGTGAATTCTTCCCTTTTTGTTTTGTTGTCATTGTACATATTGTTATTTTGGGACTTTTTTTCTAGTGAGGGCATATGCACTATAAGGTTGAATAAAAGTTGAGTTTTTGAGTCAAATGCAATTGCACTCAGCTGAGGGTAGCACTTTGTCACATTGTCTGAGGCTCAAAGTTCACAAGTTGATTAGTTTTCCTTGTACGTAGTGATGGTTCAGGAAGGGTAAAGCAATCGAAGATGCATGCTTGAAATACTAACAACTAACACCACCCATGGTCACTATTGTTTCATGTTTTTAGATAAAGTCTAGAATAAGTTAGTGTTGCTTTAGTTGCTTGAGGACAAGCAAGATTTTAAGTTGGGGGTGTTGATGTGCTGGAGAATTTCAGCACATTTCAATACTAATGGCTTATATTTTAGCTTATTTTAGGTGCAATTATCTCCTTTACTTATGTAATTTTAGTGTTTTTGCAGTATATGAGGTTTAAGGACCCAAGAGCATGGAAATGAAAGCAAAAAGTTACAAAAAGAAGAGAAAAGAGCAAAAAGGCATCGCAAAGGAAGATATGCGGTTGCAAAATCACAATGCGGACCATATAATTTACACTGAGATCGCAGATCAAAATAGGCTCATGAGCAAAATTCAACGTCAAGAATGTGGTCCATTCTGTGACCACATAACCTGTTTGCAAAATAGACCGCAAACCAACCATAAAGGCTACTGAAGGAAGAAAACGCGATGCAAAATGCGGTCACATTTATACAATGCGGACCGCAAACATGAATGCGGTGAAGGCCTGGAAACTAGCGTTTCAACCTGCGATGGGGATGTCCAAAATGCAGACCGCATGTGTGCTTTGCGACAGGAATGCAGTTGCATATCTGACCTGAAAGGGCATGTTGTCCTTTTTCTGTCCCGATTTTTAGTCCACTATAAATGGATTTGTGATGATTTTGTGGGCTCATCTTGTCTAGTTTTTGAGCTACATTACAAGACTTAAATATTCTTCACTTTTGGAATCTTTTGGGTCAAGAATCTTCACTTTGTAAGCTTTATGGCATTTAATGTTCTCTTGCTTTTGTACTTTTGTATGAGTAGCTAACTTTAAATACTAAGGTTATGGACCCTAAATGGGAGTTATGTTAACGTGTGCTTAACATTGAATATATATATAATGATTGGTTGATATTATTTACTTCTCATTCTTCATTTATTATTGGTGGTTGCAAACATTAACAAGTGCCATTAAATTCTTGCTTTGCTTGGGAAAGTGGGTTAGAATTTGGTAGAAGTAAATATCAAAGACTCAAGGTTTTAAACCTTGTTTAATAAAATCGCTTAGGAATAAGTGGGTTTTATTTTGCATAAATTGATTGTTCTTAACTGCAACTCTTTTACATTTGGAAAAATCATAAAGAGGAAATACCACCCAACTATTGGGAAATATTGGGTAGTCATTTAGACATCATTTGCATATCAAAAGAACCTTCCATTAGAAATATATAATATTAACACCGATAGCATTACATTTCATTAAATGGGACACATCCTTGATTTCTTTAATCCAATTATTTACACTTCAATATTCCAACTAGTTGTTACTTCAAAACAAATTCAACCCATACTCTTGTCACTATTAATTCATACTCTTGTTACCGTTAACCGAATAGAATTACGACTTTAGTCGAGCAACGCACTATTCGAGTAACCTCTTCACACCTATTCCTTGTGGGATTCGACCCCAACCTTGTTGGGTTATTATATTTGACATCGACCGCCTTACAGTATTTCTTAAAGTGTAATTTGAGCGTATCAACCCCCATTCTGATGTACTCCCTGATGTCATGGAACCACAGTTGACCGTCTAGTTCTTCTTCAACAACATTATAATAGGCATGTTGATCACGAACTTAAATATGCAGAAAGTCGATGTAAGCTTTGTCCGGATGGTGCAACATTGACACTAAGGTAGCCAAAGCATCGACAACCTCATTATGGATTCTTGGAATATGCCTAAAATCTACTGATCGAAATTGTTGACAAAGATCATGCAAACATTGCCGGTATGGTATGATCTTTAAATCCCGTGTTTCCCATTCTCCTTGAATCTGGTGCACCAGAAGGTTCGAGTCTCCCAAGACCAAGATGTCTTAGACACCCATGTCTACAACTAGCCTCAAACCCAAAATGCACGCCTCGTACTCATCCATGTTGTTGGTGCAATAGAAATGAAGCTGGGCCGTAACAGGGTAGTGATGCCCTGTTTAAGAAATGAGCACGACCCCTATTCTGACACCTTTCATGTTGGCAGCTCCATCAAAGAAAAGTTTCTAGCATGGTTCCTCAACCTGCTCCGCCTCGTCAATATGAATCACCTCTTCATCGGGAAAATAAGTTCTCATTGATAATGCCCAACTATGACTTTTAACGGGCAAAACGGTCGCTGCAAATATAATCCGGTTTTAAGTCCGGAATCGAATCCTCAAGGAACTAACCTATTTATTACACTCTTAGGCACTGTTATTATCAATTCAATCAATCTCTAAATGCAAGATTTTTGATCAATAAGGATGGGGTTTTTGTTTAACTACTTCAACTACTATTAAAAACAACAGTAAGCTAAAACAAGGATAATTCAATGGTAAAAAGTTCTAGGGCAGTGATTTCCCCAATTGCTAGTTTAGGTCTTGACTCTTTCGCTATAATCTCGCCATAATACTCTATGAGGATTCATAGTTATGGGTTATCATAATTATCTCTCGATCAACTACAATAATTTACTAGAGCATTCTCTCGAACTACTCTAGCGGACAATATGTGTGCAACTCTAAATTATCCCACCAAAGTTTCGTTATCTCTAAACCTACTTTTAAGTTCAAGTAATGAATCTCTTCAATTACCTAAAACTGTTGTTGTTCAACAGATGTCTAACCTAATATACTTTCTCAAGCAATATAAGGTAATTAGACACAATTAATCAAGGGCCCATTCAATTAATCACCATACAAAATGTAGTTGAACAATCATATCATAAATCCGGTTCGATTATAACAACTTGAGTCAAAACTTCAACCAACAATTAGTTCCATCAACCCTAGATAAGTGTTTAGCTACTCATAACAAAATAAGAGAAAACTACTAGATTATTCATAATGTAAAATTGCAAGAATTAAAAGGAGATAGAAAAACTCTAATGTTGGTTGATCTTCTCACACTTGTTCTTGCCTCTAAAAATAGTCTGAAAACAAGCTTAGCACAATCTTGGGCGAGTTTCTAAAGCTTATAAGGGTTTTACAAAAGTTTCCCCAAAATAACACTTTGGTCTTCAAACTTCCACCCGCATGAATAGTGCACCGCGGTCGCGGCCAACAACGGTCTACCACGATGAAAGCTAATATTTCTACCTCACCTTATTAATCTGCCACGGTTCACTGCGGTGCCATCGCGGTCGTGGTGGCCTTCTTGCCCAGGCCATTTCTGCCTCTTTGTGCTTGGGTACTTCTCGAGTGGGCGTTTTCTTCATATTATCGCCTCTAACACACTCCATGTTGCTTCCTCTCATATAATATTCCCTGCGAAACAAAAGAATACTATTTAAAGCATTTTGTTGGCAATTTATCTATAAAACAACAACAAAGTATGGTCATATTAAGGTGTAAATATCAACTATATAGCCTACTATCAACACCCTAAAATTAAATTATTGCTAGTCCTCGAGCAATTTACCACACTCCATCAAAATTCCTTCCTTAAGCTTTTCCCTTAATGACTAACACCATGAAATTTTACAAAAGTCTCACATAGTAGTGAACAACCTTTACCTCAAGAGTCAAACCTTTTGTACCATGCAACAGTTGCACTTACTCAAACTACTCTATACAAGAGTCACGACTTACCTTTCCTTTTTGAATCACATACCCTCACATCACACAAGAGAGTAGTTCCACATATAATGATAATTAGAACAAGTAGGAACTAAGATAGACAAAATTTCTCTCATTCTCAGAAGGAACATTCACATGCCACAAAGATGCACCATAAGCTTTCCCGTAGTATAGTACTCTACTAATTGAGCCCAATCAGTCTAAGATCAATAGGACTTTACTTGGTTGTAATGTAGGCTAAGGGACGAGTATGATATATTTAGATATAGTGACTAACCTCCCTAAGCACTTTTAATACAATTACATTAAACTTAAATATCGTAGTTGTGCCAACCAAACATTCCACCTCATTTGTTTAAAACATCCCCATCCATTAGGTGCAATTTGTACAAGCCACCACTTATCAACCACTATAATTATTTATAGCTCATTTTTTTTTCGTGGTGCTTTTTCGTTTATGCTTCAAAATTCCACACATTTTCTCTATCTCAATGGTTCCACTCAAAAATCAAACCACCACCCCACACTTTTGCTTATTGCATTCAGGTGGGTTTAATTTATATGTCGGGCTCAACAAAGAAATGCCTATATCATTTCTAAAATTGAAAGAGACTACTATTTCACTTTGCAAACACACAAGGCAAGTTCTAGGCATCAAACATAAAACATGGAACACAGTAAAACTAACACACACATGGCACATGACTCACTCCGGCTTGGTGTGACGACCCGGCCCGTCGTCACGTGAGTTACCGCCTAGTTTTACCCATATTATGTTTCTCTATGCTTCATTATCGGTAATTTAGGTGATCGAGTAGAATTGAATTGGTTTTAGATGGAAATGAGACACTTAGTCTCTTAAAGGAAAGCTTGTTTTGGAAAAAGTCAACCGGAAGTTGACTAGTCTGTTAAAGGGCCTGGATGTGATTTCCGATGATTTGGTTAGCTTCGGGGGATGATTTGTGGCTTAGGAGTGTGATCAGAAGTGATTTTGGAGGTCCGATGTAGAATTAGGCTTGAATTGGCGAAGTTAGTATTTTGGCGAAGTCCGGTTGGTAGGTGAGATTTTGATCCGGGGGGTCGGAATGGAATTCCGAGAGTTTCTATAGCTTCGTTAGGTGATTTTGGATATATGTGCAAAATTTTAGTTGAATCGGAGGTGCTTATGTCGGGTTTTTGATCGATTGCGAGTTTTAGAAGTTTTGGTTGAATTTAGTGTTTTGATGTTTTGATTTGATGAAATTTGATGATTTTGATGTTAACTATAGTGTTTTGATGGTTCGAGCAAGTTTGAGTAAGGTATTGGGTCACATATGTGTTTTTGGTTGAGATCCCAGGGGTCTCGGGATGAGTTCGGGTGGCTAAATGGAGAGTTTTGGAGTTTTGGCATGTTTTAAGGTTGTTGGTACCTGGTATTTCCACATTTGTGGAAAAGCGACCGCAGATGCGGTAGGGAAGGTCGCATGTGCGGTTTTGGGGGTTTTGGCATTTTTCGCAAAAGCGGACTAGAGCCCGCATAAGCGGTCACCGCAAAAGCGATTATGGACCGCAGAAGCGGTCCTAGGTGATTTAAGGAAAACCGCAGAAGTGGTGGAGAGGCCACAGAAGCGGTATTTTCATTGCAGAAGCGAAAAGGACTGGGAAGAAGCATTTAATTTGATCTTCGCGATTTTTTGAAAGAACACAATATTTCCACTTCGGACTAAGAGGGTTTTGGGCGATTTTGAAGAGGGTTTCAAGGGCTTTCATCAGGTATGGGTTCTTGGACTTAGAATACGTTATTATGGTGTAAAATTATGGATTAACACTGAAAACCCAAGGAAATAAAGGTTTAAAATGGAGGTTAGAGCTTGAAACTTAAGAGAGTTTTAACTAGGGATTTGAGGGGTCAAATGGACTCTGATTCTTGTGAATTTGATATGTATAGACTCGTGTCGAGATAAGGAACATTTTAGTATAAAAATTTCTGACTTTCAAGAAGTGGAACCAGGGCTTGGGTTTTGCAAATTTCGTGATTTTCGATATTTTTCAAGTCTTTTCGATTGGGTTATATCCCCTTGGCCTATTGTAATGTATTCGTTGTGGCGCGCGAGGAGGTCGATTTGCGAGGAAAGGGCATTGCAAGCTAGTCTTTGGCCGGCTAGAGGTGAGTAATTGATGTAAATACTGCATTGAGAGTTTAAAACCCCGGACTTTCATATCGTAACGCTATATTGAGGCGTGACACACATTCTATGACGAGTGCGGGGTCGTTTACTGATGAGGATTGTGACTTGGTCCATCCCGAGTGTTATATCCACTATATTGGTGATTGAGACACATACCTTATCAATGTGAATTGGGCTTATTGCCATGTTTGGGGCCTTGTGCTGACCGGTAGAATCCTTAGGGGATCTTCATTAGTTTTCCTCACTTGTTTGCTTACATTATACTCTCAGTCATGTTTTCAACTATTAAAGTAATATAAGGAATATGTTTTTAATCATGAATATTAAATGAAAAGGATATGAGGGATGAGATCCCTATAATATGTCATGCCCGAGTGGCTGTGAACTTATTTGACTGAGATTGGTCGAGGACCCGATAGTGAGAATGTGTTTCCTTGATATGGATCGAGCTGCACACCACATCAAATATATATTTATATTGAGTCCGATAGCCTATTTGATGCCACGAGATGGCTGATATTGGGCTTGGGCTGTAGGAGCCCCTCCGGAGTCTGTACACACCCATAGTGAGTGCAGTCGACGTTAAATAAGTGGAGCGGGCTGTACGCCGCAACGATGACTAGAGTGTACCGTTATTTATGTTGCATCTTATCATGCATTATACCCTTAACTGTATTATTGTTTTACATGTTTACACTGATATTGATCTGAACTGTTAGATATGGGTTACTTTGTGTATTTTTCTGCGATTTCTTACTTTCAGACTGTATTTATGTTTATTACTCACTGGGTCGAAGTACTCACTTTACTCCCTGCACCTTGCATACAGATCTAGGTTCTTCTCAGGCTGAGTAGATCCAGTTTGATCGAGCAGAGTTAGCTTTCGGGTGCATCGAGGTAGCTGCATGACGTTCGCAGACTTAGATTTCTTCCCTCTATCCCTATCTTTTGTTTCCCACATTATCAGATTTTAGACAGACATTGTAGTAGAATGGCATTCCTTATTTAGAGGCTCATGTTCGTGACACCAGGTCCATGGTTGGGTTATTTTCTGTATTTTTGTTAATCTTTCGCACTTTTTATCAGCATTTCCTAATTTTTGACTTAAATGGTTGGGTGATTCACTGTTTTATCTATCTATCTCGGTTTATCAATTGGGTTAAATATGGAAATGTTTGGTCTTGCCTAGTAGTGTGCTAGGCGCCATCTTGACCGGGTTGGGGTCGTGTCAAGTTGGTGTCGGAGCCTAGGTTACTTGGTGTCGCGATTCATAAGCCAGTTTAGTAGAGTCTCGCGGATCAGAACGGAGACGTTTGTATTTATCCTCAAGAGGCTGGAGAACCTTTAGGAAACTTCATATTCTTGAAATTCTTGTCGTGCGACTTTGTTGATCCGAGAACTAAGCTTCTGTATTCTATTCTCTCGCAGATGGAGAGAACTCGTGCTACCGTACGTGGCGGACAACCACCATTACCACCCACAAGAGGTCGTGGGCGCGGTCGTGGTCGAGGAAGAGCATCAGGGGCAGCACTTGCAGATCCACTAGTTGCACCCGTGCAGGACCAGCCTCCCGCTGTAGAGACTCCAGCAGCACCTGTTCAGGCACCAGCTGTGCCTATTGTGATTCCGGGTCTTCAGGAGGCCCTAACTCAGATTCTATTAGTTTACACTGGACTGGCTCAGGCAGTTTGGCCACTACTACCGCAGCTACCTCTCAAACTGGGGGTGGTCATCAGACCCCCGCTGCTCGCACGCCTGAGCAGGTAGTGCAGGGTTTGCAGACTCCAGAGGCGCCACCAGCTCAGCAGGTTGCACCAGTTCAGCCGATTGCCCCGATTCAGGGTGATGTGGGTCTAACTATGCCAGACGATGAACATCGTCATCTTGAGAGGTTCAGTAGGCACTCACCTCCTACTTTCAGTGGTGTTCTAGGCGAGGATACCCAAGGTTTTCTCAACAAGTGTCGACGTATGCTTCGGATAGCCGGGATCTAAGAGTCGAGCGGGGTATAATTTACTACCTTTCAGTTCTAAAGAGCAGCCTTCACTTGGTGTGAGGCATATGAGCAGCGTAGGCCAGTAGGTGCAGCGCATTTGTCATGGCAGGAGTTCTCCATTCTCTTCCTGGAGAAGTGGGTACCGTAGTCTCAGAGGGAGGAGCTGCGTAGACAGTTTGAGTGGCTTCATCAGGGAGATATGACCGTGTCTCAGTATGATGTGATATTTTCTTAGTTGGCTCATTATGCTCCATGGATGGTCCCGACTGATTGGGAGAGGATTAAGAGGTTTGTGGACGGACTCATTTATCCCATTCGTTTTCTGATGACTCGAGAGAGGATTCTGAGTCATACCTTCGAGGATGCAGTTGATATTGCTCGTGATATTGAGACGGCTCGCTGTCAGGAGAGAGAGGAGAGAGAGGCCAAGAGGCCTCGAGGATCGGGTAGCTTTAGTGGTGCTAGGTTCAACAGAGCAGAGGTCGTTCTTTCAAGCCTCACCAGTCAGCTCATCCCGAGTATCGTGGGGCGTCTTCATGCTGCGGTTATCAGGGGTTCCAGCAGGGCCAGTTTTCACTTAGTTCCCTCCCAGCTCAGACCCCATCAGATGCCCTTTCAGCTCAGGGTTCTTCTGCGTAGAGCACATCGGCCGATCATTCTGGTGTGAGGGGTTCCCTTCGGTCCCCTTCTCCAGCACCAGGTAGTTTCTACGAGTGAGATGAGTTTGGTCACATGAGGAGATAGTGTCCTCGACTTCGTGGTGGTCGGTCTCAGTAGAGAGATCAGCCTTCCTCTTCTACTCCATCTACTTCAGTACCCTCCTAGTCAGGTAGGGGTGGGGGCCAGTCAGCTAGAGGCCGCCCTAGGGGTGGAGACCGATCTAGTGGTGGTCAGACTCGATTCTATGCCATTACAGATAGGAGGGATGCCATTGCATCAGATGCTGTTATCACAGGTATTATCTCAGTCTGCCATAGAGATGCTTCTATTTTATTTGATCCCGGATCTACATACTCTTATGTGTCTTCATACTTTGCTCATAATTTGGGTACGACCCGAGGGTGTCTTACTTTACATGTGCACGTATCTACCCCGATGGGCGATACTATTATTGTGGACCATGTGTATCGGTCCTGTCTTGTTACTGTTAGGGGTCTGGAGACCCGAGTTGATTTACTGCTTTTGATCATGGTAGACTTCAATGTTATTCTGGGCATGGACTGGTTATCTCCGTGTCATGCTATTCTAGATTGTCATGCAAAGATAGTCACCTTGGCTATGCTGAGTGTTTCGAGGATTGAGTGGCGTGGTATGACTGATTATGTAACCAGCAGGGTGATCTCTTTCCTAAAGGCCCAATGGATGGTTGGGAAAGGTTGTTTATCGTATGTGGCATTTGTGAGAAATGTTGGAGCTGAGGCTCCCATTTTTGATTCTATTCCCAATGTAAGGGATTTCCCTGATGTATTTCCTGTAGACCTGCTGGGTATGCCCCCGAACAGGGACATTGATTTCGGTATTGATCTGGTGCCGGGCACTCAGCCCATCTTTATTCCTCCCTATCATATGGCACCAACAGAGTTAAAGGAGTTGAAAGAGCAGCTTCATGAACTCCTAGATAAGGGGTTCATTCGCCCGAGTGTGTCACTGTGGGGTGCACCAGTCTTATTTATGAAGAATAAGGATGGAATAATGAGAATGTGCATTGACTACATGCAGTTGAACAAGGTGACAGTGAAGAACAAGTATCCACTACCGCGTATTGATAATTTGTTTGACCAGCTCCAAGGAACAAGGGTATTCTCTAAGATTGATCTCCGTTCAGGCTATCACCAGCTGAAGATTAGGGATTCTGATATTATGAAGACTACTTTCAGGACGAGATATGGGCACTATGAGTTTTTGGTTATGTCTTTCGGCTGACTAATGCCCCAACCGTGTTCATGCATCTGATGAATAGTGTATTTGAGTTGTATCTGGATTCATTTGTTATCTTTTTTATTGATGACATCCTGGTATACTCGCATATCCAGGAGGAGCATGCTCAGCATTTGAGAGTGGTATTACAAAGATTGAGGGAGGAGAGGCTTTATGCAAAGTTCTCCAAGTGTGAGTTATGGCTTGGGTCTGTGGCTTTTCTGGGACACGTGGTGTCCAATGATGGTATTCAAGTTGATCCAAAGAAGATAGAGGCGGTGCAGAGTTGGCCTAGACCGTCCTCAGCCACGGAGATTCGGAGTTTCCTCGGTTAGGTAGGATATTATCACTGGTTCATCTAGGGTTTCTCATTTATTGCTTTGCCCTTAACCAAGTTGACGCAGAAGGGTGCACCATTTGTATGGTCGGACGAGTGCGAGGAGAGCTTTCAGAAGCTTAAGATAGCTTTGACCACAACTCTAGTGTTGGTTTTGCCATTAGCTTCAGGTTCTTACACCATGTATTATGATGCTTTGAGAGTTGGGATCAGATGTGTGTTGATGTAGGAGGGTAGAGTTATTGCATATGCTTCTCGTCAGTTGAAGGCCCATGAGAAGAGCTACCCCATACATGATTTGGAGTTGGCTGCCATAGTTCATGCTTTGAAGATTTGGAGGCATTACTTATATGGCGTATCTTGTGAGGTGTATACTGATCACCATAGTTTTCAGCATTTGTTCAAGCAGAAGGATTTTAATTTGAGGCAGCAGAGGTGGCTTGAGTTACTCAAGGACTATGATATTACCATACTGTATCACCCGGGGAAGGCCAATGTAGTGGCTAATGCTTTGAGCCGGAAGGTGGTTAGTATGGGTAGTTTGGCGTACATTCCAGCTGGGGAGAGGCCCTTTGCAGTTGATGTCTAGGCCTTGGCCAATCAGATGGTGAGATTAGACATTTTGGAGACTAGTCGAGTGTTGGCTTGTGTGGTTTCTCGGTCTTCCTTGTATGACCGCATTAGAGAGCGCCAGTATGATGATCCGCATTTGCTTGTCCTTAAGGACATGGTCCAGCATGATGATGCCAGAGATGTGACTATTGATGTTGATGGTGTGATGAGAATGCAGGGACGAATTTGCGTGCCCAATGTGGATGGGCTTCGAGAGTTGATATTAGAGGAGGCCCACAACTCGCGGTATTCTATCCATCCAGGTGCCGCGAAGATGTATCAGGATTTGAGACAACATTACTGGTGGAGGAGGATGAAAAAGGATATTGTGAGTTATGTAGCTCGGTGTCTCAACTGTCAGCAGGTCAAACATGAGCATCAGAGGCCCGGTGGTGTAGTTCAGCAGATGGATATTCCAGAGTGGAAGTGGGAGATGAGTACTATGGATTTTGTGAGTGTTCTCCCTCGTACCTCGAGGAAGTTTGATTTGATTTAGGTGATTGTGGATTGTCTAACCAAGTCCGCGCACTTCCTTCCGGTGTGTACTACCTATTCTTCAGAGCGGTTAGCAGAGATTTTCATCCGAGAGATTGTTCGGTTGCATGGAGTTCCAGTTTCTATTATCTCAGATAGGGGCACTCAGTTTACTTCCCAGTTTTGGAGGATTTTTCAGCGAGAGTTGGGTACATAGGTAGAGTTGAGCATAACATTTCATCCTCAGACGGACGGGCAGTCCGAGCGTTCCATTCAGATATTGGAGGACATGTTGCGTGCCTGTGTTATTGATTTTGGAGGTTCTTGGGCTGAGTTCTTACCGATTGCAGAGTTTGCCCACAGCAACAATTATCAGTCCAACATCCAGATGGCACCGTATGAGGCCTTATATGGGAGACGGTGTAGATCTATGGTTGGTTGGTTTGAGCCCGGCGAGGCTAGGTTATTGGTGATAGAGTTGGTCCATGATGCTTTAGATAAGGTGAAGGTGATCCAGGAGAGACTTCGTACAACTCAGTCGCGTCAAAAGAGTTATGCGGACAGGAAGGTTCGAGATGCATCTTATATGGTGGGCGAGAAGGTCTTGTTGAAGGTTTCACCCATGAAGGGCATTATGAGATTTGGGAAGAAAGGAAAGTTGAGTCTGCGGTTCATAGGGCCTTTTGAGATACTTAGGAGGATTGGGGAGGTGGCCTATATGCTTGCTTTGCCACCCAACTTGTCGGGGGTTCATCCGATATTCCATGTTTCTATGCTCCGGAAGTATGTTGGGGACTCATCTCATGTTTTAGACTTCAGCACATTTCAGTTGGATGATGATTTGACATATGATGTGGAGCCAGTGGCTATTTTGGGTTGTCAGGTTCGGAAGTTGCGGTCGAAAGATATAGGTTCAGTAAAGGTACAGTGGAGAGGTCGGCCCGTGGATGAGGCTACTTGGGAGACCGAGCGGGAGATGCGGAGCAGATATCCTCACCTGTTTGAGGCTCCAGGTATGTTTCTTGACCCGCTCGAGGACGAGCGTTTGTTTTAGTTGGGAAGGATGTGACGACCCAACTCATCGTCACGTGAGTTACCACCCCATTTCCCCCATATTATGTTTCTCTATGCTTCATTATCAGTAATTGAGGTGATTGAGTAGAATTGGATTGGTTTTAGATGGAAATGAGACATTTAGTCTCTTAAAGGAAAACTTATTTTGGAAAAAGTCAACCGGAAGTTGACTAGTCAGTTAGAGGGCTCGGATGTGATTTCCGGTGATTTGGTTAGCTTCGGGGGATGATTTATGACTTAGGAGTGTGATTGGAAGTGATTTTGGAGGTCCAGTGTAGAATTAGGCTTGAATTGACGAAGTTAGTATTTTGGCGAAGTCCGGTTGGTAGGTGAGATTTTGATCCGGGGGTCGAAATGGAATTTTGAGAGTTGCTATATCTTCGTTAGGTGATTTTGGATATGTGTGCAAAATTTCAGTTGAATCGGAGGTGTGTAGGTCGGGGTTTTGATCGATTGCGAGTTTCGGAAGTTTTGGTTGAACTTAGGCTTTGATTTGATGAAATTTGATGATTTTGATGTTAACTATAGTGTTTTGATGGCTCGAGCAATTTTGAGTAAGGTATTGGGTCACATATGTGTTTTTGGTTGAGGTCCCGGGGGCCTCGGGATGAGTTCGGGTGGCTAAACGGAGAGTTTTGGAGTTTTGACATGTTTTAAGGTTGCTGGTACCTCGTATTTACGCATATGCAGGAAAGGGACCGCAGAGGCGGTTCCGCAGATGCGGTAGGGAAGGTCGCAGGTGCGATTTTGGGGGTTATGGCATTTTTCGCAGAAGTGGACTAGAGCCCAAAGAAGCGGTCACCGCAGAAGTGGTTATGGACCGCATAAGCGGTCCTGGGTGATTTAAGGAAAACCACAGAAGCGGTGGAGAAGCCGCAGAAGCGGTAACCACATAAGAGGTATTTTGGTTGCAGAAGCGAAAAGGACTGGGCAGAAGCATTTAATTTGATCTTCGCAAATTTTTGAAAGAACACAACATTTTCACTTCGGACTAAGAGGGTTTTGGACGATTTTGAAGAGGGTTTCGAGGGTTTTCATCAGGTATGGGTTCTTGGACTTATAATACGTTATTATGGTGTAAAATCATAGATTAACACTGAAAACCCAAGGAATTAAAGGTTAAAAATAGAGGTTAGGGCTTGAAATTTAAGAGAGTTTTAACTAAGGATTTGAGGGGTCAAATGGACTCCGATTCTTGTGAATTTGATATGTATAGACTCGTGTCGAGATAAGGAACATTTTGGTGTAAAAATTTCTGACTTTCGAGAAGTGGTCCCGGGGCTCGTGTTTTGCAAATTTCGTGATTTTTGATATTTTTTGAGTCTTTTCGATTAGGTTATATCCCCTTGGCCTATTGTAATGTATTCGTTGTGGTTTTGGCCAGATTCGACGTGCGAGGAGGTCGATTCGCGAGGAAAGGGCATTGCAAGCTAGTCTTTGGCCGACTAGAGGTGAGTAATTGATGTAAATGCTGCCTTGAGGGTTTGAAACCCCGAACTTTCACATCGTAATGCTATATTGAGGCGTGACACACATTCTATGACGAGTAAGGGGTCGTTTACTGATGGGTATTGTGACTTTGTCCATCCTGAGTGTTATATCCACTATATTGACGATTGAGACGCATACCTTATCACTGTGAATTGGGCTTATTGCCATGTTTGGGGCTTGTGCCGACCGATAGAATCCTTAGGTGATCTTCATTAGTTTGTCTCACTTGTTTGCATACATTATACTCTCAGTCATGTTTTCAACTGTTAAAGTAATATAAGGACTGTGGTTTTAATCATGACTATTAAATGAAAAGGATATGAGGGCTGAGATCCCTATAGTATGTCATGCCCGAGTGGCTGTGAACTTATTTGACTAAGATGGGTCGAGGACCCGATAGTGAGGATGTGTTTCCTTGATATGGATCGGGTTGCACGCTGCAACGATGATATATTTATATTGAGACCGAGAGCTTATTTGATGCCACGAGATGACAGATATTGATCTTGGGTTGTAGGAGCCCCTTCGGAGTCTGTACACACCCCCAATGAGCGTCGTCGACGTTAAATAAGTGGAGCGGGCTGCATGTCGCAACAGTGACTAGAGTGTACCATTATATATGTTGCATCTTGTCATGCATTATACCCTTAACTGTATTATTGTTTTACATGTTTACACCGATATTGATCCGAACTATTAGATATGGGTTACCTTGTGTATTTTTCTGCGATTTCTTACTTTTAGACTGTATTTATGTTTATTATTACTCACTGGGTCGGAGTACGCACTTTACTCCCTACACCTTGCGTTCAGATCCAGGTTATTCTTAGGCTGAGTAGATTCAGTTTGATCAAGCAGAGTTAGCTTTCGGGAGCATTGAGGTAGCTGCACGACGTTCGCAGCCTTAGATTTCTCCCTTATATCCCTATCTTTTGTTTCCTACATTATCAGATTTTAGACAGACATTGTAGTAGAATGACACTCCTTAGTTAGAGCCTCATGTTCGTGACACCGGGTCCATGGTTGGGCTATGTTCTGTATTTTTGTTAAAATTCCGCACTTTTTATCAGTATTTCCTGATCTTTGACTTAAATGGTTTGGTGATTCACTATTTTATCTATATATCTCGGTTTATCAATTGGGTTAAATATTGGAAATGGTCGGGCTTGCCTAGTGGTTTGCTGGGCACCATCATGACCGAGTTGGGGTCGTGACACTTGGTTTATCAAGACATTCTCTTTTGAGTGTTCAAGTTAGATACAAACGTACAATTTTAAGGAACTCAACATGATTCAACCAATGAAGCTAGGCATTACACTCTAGTGTCTGATGTGCTTAGGTGTATCAACGCTAAGGGTTTTCCTTTGAATTTAGCTCATATCCCATTAGTCCTAATTTTAAAACTTAAAAAAAAAATAAACAAAAATTACCTATACCCGGTTCAAACTAAACCATGGGAAAAGAACCGTGGCCCAAAGAAAAACTAAGGAGGAGTTACTACACTACCTAAAAATAAAATAAAAAATCTTTTTGGTCTTTTCTCTAGACTAACTTCCCTCAAGAAAATTGTCTAAAGGATCCGTCATCAGGAAGAGTCTCCATATTCCATTTTTTTCTCGACTTAGTCCCTCAAGAACCCCGCCAAAAGAGATCCGTCGTCGGGACAAGTCACTTACTATTCTAACTTTCCTAATGAACTATCACTCAAACACCAAAACAATCCAAACAAAACAAACACAAAAAATCAAACAATTAATTGTTACAATTACAAACATACAGTGAAGTATCCCCAACCCACACTTAAAATGAAGACATGTCCCCATGGTTTAAAAATTTAAAGAACAGTGAGGTTAAGGAACTTCCCTGAGGCTCACTCCCGATCAGAGACGGTGTCTGGGTTCACGTTGCAAGCACGTCCCAGAGCTCTCAACTAGCTCAAGAATTTCTTCTGCGACTTCACCTGCCTCTCAGCCACCGCATCAACACGGGTACCCAAATCATTGACTGAGGTATGCAACCGAGCCAAAAAAGTATGACCTGAATTTGTCGAATGGAAAAACAACAACCAACATCTCCTTTTCTATCACAGTGTAATTAAGTTATGCACCGCTTAGCGTTCTGCTTGCATAGTAAATCGGGTGCATCAGCTTATCCTTTTGCTGCCCCAAGACTGCCCCTACGGCATAGTCACTTGCGTCGCACATCAGCTCAAATGGTTTCTCCCAGTTGGGTGTAACAATAATGGGTGCAGTCACCAATCTCTTCTTCATCTTCTCAAATGCCAACCTGCAATCATTAGAAAACACAAAGGGGTGATCCTTTTCAAGGAGTTTGCATAATAGGTTAGTAATTTTGGAGAAATATTTTATGAATAGCCTATAGAACCCGGCGTGCCCAAGGAAAATTCTCACCTCCTTGACAGAAATAAGCGGTGGTAGCTTTTCAATCACGTCAACCTTAGCATGGTCGACCTCAATTACTTTACTGGACACTCGATGCCCCAGGACTATCCCTTTCTATACCATAAAATGGCATTTCTCCCAGTTCAACACTAAATTTGTCTCCACACATCTTTTGAGTACTCTTCTTAAGTTGTGAAGACAGTCCTCGAATGAATCTCCCACTACGGAAAAATAAACCGTAAAGACCTCCATAGTATCCTCCACCATGTATGTGAAAATTTCTAACATGCACTGTTGAAATGTTGCCGGTGCATTGCAAAGCCCAAAAGGCATTCTCCGAAAGGCGAAAATGCCATACGGACAAGTGAAGGATGTTTTCTCTCTATCTTCGGGGGATATTGATATATGATTGTACCCCGAATATCCATCCAATAAATAGAAGTACGATCGCCCGGCCAGCCTATCCAATATTTGGTCAATGAAAGGCAAGGGGAAGTGGTCCTTCCGGGTGGTTGTGTTCAATTTTCGATAATCCATGCAAATCCGCCATCCCGTAACTGTATGAGTTGAGATCAACTCATTGTTCTCATTTTGCACAATAGTGGTTCCCCCTTTTTCGACATACATTGGACAGGGCTGACCCAATTGCTATCAGAGATGGGAAAGATGATTCCCGCATCTAACCATTTGATCACTTCCTTTTTACTACCTCTTTCATGTTCGGGTTCAGCCTTCGTTTATGTTCTCTAGAAGGTTTGTGCCCTTCTTCCAAGAGAATCTTATGCATACAAAAGGCTGGGCTGATACCCTTTATGTCTGCCATGGTCCAGCCAATGATAGTCTTACTTTTCTATAGTACCTATAAAAACTGTTCTACCTGCACATCTAGCAAATCAGATGATATAATAACAGGTAAAGTAGAATCAGGGCCTAATAAAATGTACCTGAGGTGAGCTGGGAGCAGCTTCAACTCTAGCTTAGGTGGTTCCTCTATTGATGGCTTTGCTGGAGGTGTAGCCCTTTTTTCTAGGGACTCGAACTGAGGTTCCCTTTTCCAGAATCCTTGGCCTTCAAGTGCCATAACCCACTCAACTAAGCCTTCACCATCCATCTCTTCTAAATTTGTCAGACATGCCTCCAATAGATCTTTAGCAGTCAGGGTCACATCATCTTTTTATAGGATCACATCAACTGCCTCTACTATAGAGCAATTAGCATATTCACTGGGTCTCCTCATAGATTGTTGAACATTGAATATGACTTCTTCATCATTCAGTCTCATTTTTAATTCCCCAGTCTCACAATCGATCAGTGCTTTACCAGTGGCAAAAAATGGACTATATAAAATGATAGGTATCTCATCATCTACCCGACAGTCCAGATTAACAAAGTCTGCAGGGAACACGAACTTCCCCGCTTCCACCAACACATAATCAAGAATCCCAGTAGGACTTTTTACCATGTGGTCAGCCAACTGTAGAGGCATCAAAGTCGGTCTAGCTCTGCCAATGCCCAGTTTGGTGTATACCGCCAGAGGCATCAAGTTTATGCTGGCTCCCAAATCATATAATGCCTTTGCAAAGGCACAACTCCAATCGTGCAAGTAATAGTGAAGCTACTTGGGTCAGACATCTTTTGAGCCACCGGTCTGGTCACTACTGCGCTGCAGGTCTGCGTCCGAGTCACTGTGGATAGGTCCTGAAAATCAAACTTTTGTGAAATTAGGTCTTTCATCATCTTTGCATAACCTAGAATCTCCCTCAAGGCATCCATCAAGGGAATATTCAACTGTATTTAACGCAACATCTCCATGAATTTCTTGTATTGATCTTCCTTCTTTTGCTTTACCAGTCTCTTAGGGAATGGTACAACTATCACCCGTTATGCACTGCTTACTGCCTTCTCTCTGTTGGGGTTCTGTGACACAAGAGGCGTTACCTGTTCGGAAAGTGGTTCATTTACGTTAGCCTTACCCTTTTCATCTTTAATGTGTGATCCGGAGAACAATCCTTTATTCTATAGAAGATGCAACATATTATTGGTTATCTGGAAGGTCTCCGCTTGAATTGCTGGAACAACTATGTCAGTAGCCGGTTTATCAGCTGCGGGCTATGCCTAATCATAAAGTGCCTCTTCTGGCATAAGAGGTGCCACTACTCTGATATTAGGGATTGCTGGCGGATCCCCGACGTTTCCGTTGACGTTTTCTGTGTCACCCATGTCAAATTCGAGTTGGTTTGGTTGTTATGATTGTTGGATTCTCTTGTTGGCACAATTCTAGCAGTTCTCCAGTCCTCAATGAATTTCTAGGCATACTTCTGAATTCCAAAAGAGTTCAAACGTGAGAATTTCAATGAAAAGATTGTTTAGCACCTTCGAAAATTGATTTAAACTAATAATTCCAACACTACTTCTAAGTTTTAATAAATAACACTGTTAGTTCCCCAGCAACGATGCAAAAATTTGATAACAACCAACTATGACTTTAAACAGGCAAAGCGGTCGCAACAAATATAATCCGATTTTAAGTCCGGAATCAAATTCGCAGGGAACTAACCTAGTTATTATACTCTTCGGGTCTGTTATTATCAATTCAATCGATATCTAGATGCAAGATTTTTTATCAATAAGGATTGGGTTTTTGTTTAACTACTTCAACTACTATTAAAAACAACAGTAAGGTAAAACAAGGATAATTAAATGGTAAAAAGTTCTAGGGCAGTGATTTTCCCAATTGCTAGTTTAGGTCTTGACTCTTCCGCTATAATCTCGCCGTAATACTTTATAAGGATTAAGAGTTATGGGTTATCGTAATTATCTCTCGATCAACTACAATAATTTACTAGAGCATTCTCTCGAACTACTCTAGCTGACAATAGGTGTGCTAACTCTAAATTATCCCACCAAGTTTCGTTATCTCTAAACTCACTTTTAAGTTCAAGTAATGAATCTCTTCAATTACCTAAAAGTGGTGTTGTTCAACAGTTGTCTAACCTAATACGCTTTCTCAAGCAATATAAGGTAATTAGACATGATTAATCAAGGACCCATTCAATTAATCACCATACAAAACGTAGTTGAACAATCATATCATAAATCCGGCTCGATTATAACAACTTGTCAAAACTTCAACCAACAATTGGTTCCATCAACCCTAGATAAGTGTTTATCTACTCATAACAAAATAAGAGAAAACTACTAGATTATTCATAATGTAAAATTGCAAGAATTAAAAGGAGATAGATGTTGATACCTAATTTTTTCCTACCTATTCAAAACACTCTCAAAATAGTATGTACATGCATATATAAGTATGCCCAAGAATTTTGATATGTTTTCTAATTTTTAAAGCTTTTAAAATCATTTTATTATTTGTTTTAGCAGTACAAAATCCAATAATTATTCCCAAAACTATCATTTTGGTGAGTAATCTATTTCCATCCTCATATTTAAACCACAATATAATTAAGGTGATTTTTTTGCATATTTTTATAAACTTATTTGATATTTTTAAGCTAAATGGCATAAAATTACAATTATAGCCTATATTACGATTAATAGCGTTTTACAATTATAAAATTGTTCCCAGTAATTTTAGATTAACACACACACACACACACACACATATATATATATATATATATATATATATATATATATTATTAATTAATTCAGTGCTTTTAATGTATTTTTAAAATCATTATAACTATCTTAATTAAATTAAAAAGGGAGAAATTGGCTATTTAATACATAGCCCATTACATTTCAATTTTAGCCCAAATCATACCCCCAATTTCCAGCCCTATTTTTGATTTAAACCTGACCCAATTCCTAAATTACCCGCCCCTGACCCACTCAAATAACCTGCCCAGATCTTTTCTTTTAATCACATCCGTTGATCTAACAGATCAATGGCTCACACACACCATCTCCATTTTTAATCTACCAACACCTCAACCCTAAATTCATTTCCCTTTACCCGCCTCCCTTGAATCCCCCTTCCTCTCCAATTATCTCTGCAACCTCCCTCAAACCCTAGCCGCCGCCACCCAAACTAATCCTAATCCCTTCGATTCTCACCGAAATCCATGGCTTCACAGGTCATGGAAACCTCATACTCATGTCCTATTGCTCCTATGTGCCTGGTACTCGAAGGTTTGAGGCTAGACCTCGAAGGTCTCCACTCAGACCTCCTCCGCTTTGAGGTTTTCGTCCATCTCCGGCCTGGCTCCGGCATACCTTAGCCTCCTGAGCCTGTTTCCAGCCTTATCCGGCTTAGATCAGACATTTTCCAAGACTTTCTCATTCTAGGGTTCATTTGAAACCCTAGTTGTTCGAGGTTTTTCTCTGATTCTCTTCAGATCTGTGTGTATTCATGCTCTATTTTTGAGTTTTTAAAAGATTTCCCCAACTTTTTTGTAAAACTTTTACTTTCAAAGTCACTTCTTTCCGATTTAGGGTTTCTGAAAATGCTTAAGTGTTTCCGACTTTTCTTTTCATTTTCTTTGTGTATGTTTGTCTCTATTATGTTCTTATGTTCTTCTTTTACCATGCATGTTCCTTTACTGTTTTTTCTACACTATGTGCTTGTATGCTTTTCACTATGCTCTGCTTCCACTATGATCTCGCCTATTGTATTCTTCTACTGTGTTCATTAAGTGTTCTTACTATTTTTACCTTTTAAAGTTTCCTCCACAATACCTACTTAAGCATGTTTTCCTCTACTGTTTCTTTTGGTCTCATTATGTTTCGAATTAATTTTCTTACTCTGTTTGCTTTAAACTTTCTACTGTATTTGCTTGTTCCCTCATTTTGTCTTCTTTGCATCTGATTCAAGTCAAAACCCTAGGATTTTGGGGTTTTTGGCGAGTTTGGTCTTGTGTGTTTAGACTAAGGCTCTGTTTGAGCCTTAGGCACTCTCAAACTCACTTCGGATCCATGTACTAAGTTTAAACCCCTTTGTGTTCGACTCTGAATTCTTCTATACTAGACTCTTCTGATTAGCTTGACAGTCCCTTTTATATGTGTGTTAAAACCTTTCTTCAAAAAGGCTTTCCAACTTATGTTCGAATCAGAATCTTTTTAGGGTTAATTGATTGTTGCTAATTCTTCCTTTTCTTGACTTGGTTCATTCGACCAAAACCTGTAACTTTGATTTCATTGATTGTTAATTGATTCTCTTTCCTTAATTATACAACCATGTACTGTCAAAATCTTTCCCTTAAATAACTATTATGTATTTACCCCTTCTTGCACTACTTTGAAAAATGTTTAATTAACCTTTTTCCTTATTTACTTTGCCTGTTTGAAATCAGAATTCCTTAATTAAAAGGAAACCTTGTGTGATCGATTTTAAAACTATTTTCTTACCTATTTCTGCTTCTTTTATGCACTATAAATACTTCAACACTACACACGATTAAGCATACTAAAAATCACAATTCTCTTATGAACTTATAGTATTCTTGCTTCTTGACAGCACTTTGGCTTTTAAAAGACTACTGCTTCTCTTTACTTGCTTCTTTGCAACTGGTATGTCCTAAAATTAATTTCAATGTCATTCTAATGTGTTTATTTACAGTCCTTGTATCCATGTCTGTTTTGAATTCTCTGTAAAGCTAATTTTAAAATACATACATGCTCTTGCCTGCTCTTTCTTTGTATCTTGTTGCTAGTATGAACAATTACCCCATACCCCATTACCCTATATGTGCTGAGTTAAGGTATTGCCTGACAACATCCCAATTACTGTCCAGGGCTGAACTTTACCTTCAACAAGGTCCTAACTCTCCAATTCTAAGGCTGACAGGCTGGTCAGGGGTGTTCCAGCATCCCAATTGCTGGGCATGACCACCAGCCTGCCCTAGCCTCCCCCTAAATCCCTTTCATTGCACTTACACTTACTCCTAGTCTCTAAGTTCTGCCCCTTCCTATGAGCCTTGCCTTGGGACCTTGAGTTCCCTCTAAACTTGGACATTTGAGGTCTGGCCGTTCCACACTGCACTGTGACCCTATATTGATATTTGGGGTGTAATCATTGCCTGGAACTCTTGAAGTTCCTTGGAACTTTGACACATCCCAAATAAGAGAAAGGCTTTGGAAAATCTGGTCCTTGGAAGTTGGTTTATTCCATATGTCATACTAGGAGTCTGAATTAGGCTCTCCTTGGTTGGAGTTGTAATTTCTGATGTAATTTAATTAGTTATTTTCTAGATTCCTTCAAAGTTGTAATAATTTTTAATAACTGCAGGGTATATAGTAAAATGGGGGAGGGATGCTCATGCTATGCATATGGGGTAGATATCATGTCTATAAGTTCAGTACTACATGTAGATATCCTACCTATAAGTTGTTCATCTGCATTAAATATGTTATGCGGGGCCTTTCTAAGATTCCTTGGAAGGGCAACGTAAGGCTAAGAAACTGATGTTAATGGAGTTGTTGTCCACCAACTGAGGTCCCCTCCGTAAGTTAGACTAGATTGTCAGTGCCACACGGGAAAACCAATGTCAAGAGAAATTGAGATAACAGAAATGAGAATTGAGAATGAAAGAAAACTTGATTGTATTAATGAAAGCTATTACATAAAAGCAAGGCGGTGTCGAGGGGGAGAGACACCAGTACAGAGAATTGCTTGTTTTCTAGAAAGTTTGATTGCTTGATCCCCTCTAATAGTACTTAAAAAAAATAAACCAAAGCTACACGATTAGACTTGAAAAATCTGGAGAAACATAATGTAAGTTCATGAAATAAAACTACTCTATATTTACTATGGAAAGGACTTAGTTTTCTACAAAGCAGGAACATGTCCTTTGTCAGCAGGAACGTCTTTGGCATCAGGGTCTGCACCCGCGGTGTTGTCTGTGCGCCCGACATTGTTGGAATCTGCCTGTGGTTGGGTGCTGGTAAGGGATATCAGTGGGGCGACAACGGTAATTGCGCGCTTGTCACTTGGCGCGGCCAAGACCACGGGGCCGTCCGTGGCGCTAGGCGTTGGAAGTCTTGCTAGGACGCCACTGGGCACGCCCAAGGGGTCATGAGGCATGGCTGGAAAGCTGCCCATGACATTCTCCCCCACCGGAGTTGGCGACGTCCTCGACGCCTTACTTGCAAAATAATCTTCAATGAGGCTCTTGTAGGCTTTACGGTTTGTTCCCCTTTCCCAAGTATTGTCTTCTGCATCACAACCTTGCCATTTCGCCAAAAACTATTGGTGATCTTTCCTTGAAGCATGAATCACTCTATCATCAAGAATAATTTCAACATGCCTTTTTCTGGTTGTATTGGGATCCCGAATACTAGGTATTCTAAGCTGGATCCTTGAAGGATCCTCCGTGTCTTCTCGAAAAGGTTTTAGGAGGCTGACATGGAAGACATGATGAATTTTCCACCAAGCTGGGGTATCCACACGGTATGCAACTTTCCCAATGCGCCTCTCAATGGACAAGGGTCCAATATATTTTTGCAATAGGCGAGGGTCATGGACTCCCGCAAATAAGTACTGCTTTTGGATTTTGACCATCACTTTGTCTCCTACTTGATATTCAACAAAGCAACGATTCTGATCAACATGCCTCTTCATCCACGTTTGAGCTTTGACAAGATAGCTTCGCACTATCTCCAGATTCCGCTTCCACTCTTTTGAGAAGCTAGTAACTCGAGGAGACTTAGCCGTGTTTGGTGCATTCACAGTGTGTGGGAGTAGCGGTTGCTATCCGGTAACAATTTCAAAAGCGCTTTTGTTTGTACTAGAGCTCTTTTGTGAATTGAAACACAGTTGAGCAGCATCCAGAAGCTTCACGCAATTCCTCTACGATCCGGTTACAAAGTGGCAGAGATATTCCTCCAACATACCATTGAACCGCTCCGTCTAGCCATTATATTGCGGATGAAAACTTGAGCTGTGACTCAATTTTGACCCAAGGCACTTAAAAAGTTGGGTCCAAAAGTTGCTGGTGAAGCGTGAGTCGCAATAACTAACAATGTCTTTAGGCAGACCCCAATATTTGATGACATGAGAGAAGAAGAGTCGAGCTGAATCTTCTGCTGATATATATTTTAGGGCTGCAATAAAGGTGGCATACTTGGAAAGTCGGTCTGCCACAACCAAGATAGTTGTGAGATCTCCGACCTTGGGCAATCCGGTGATGAAATCCAGAGAAACACTTTCCCAAGGTCTCTTTGAGATAGCTAGTGGTTCCAAGAGTCTCGCTTGTGTCATGCGGTCTGACTTGTCCTTCAGGCATACTAGACAAGTCTTCACATACTGAGCGACATCATCAGCCATTTGAGGCCAATAATAGGCATGACGAAGTAACACCATGGTGCGTTCTTCACCGGGATGACCATCCCATAGAGTATCATGACATTCCACAAGCAGAGTCCTCCGCAGATCTTCTCCTTTCGGAACATAAAGTCAGTTCCCTTTGACTTTCAGAAAACCATCTTCCACGTAGAACTGGCGAGTCTTGCCCTGTCCTACCAAATCAACCAAATACTGAGTAGCGGGATCCTTTGTGAGTAGATCTTGTATCTGGTCCTTGATGGAGGTGGATACTTCGCTCCCCTTTAAGGTGGTGAGTAGGCACACCGATGCTAGGTCAGCTCTCCGACTGAGTGCATCAGCAACATGATTGGTCTTTCCACTGCGGTAATCCAGGTTGAAGTAGAATTCAACTAGGAGTTCCAGCCACCTGGCTTGTCGACCATTCAACTTTGGTTGGGTTATGAAATGGCTGACCGCTGTGTTGTCTGTCTTGACCTTGAACGGGGTTCCTAACAGATAGTGCCTCAAAAGGTGCAAGCAATGGACAAAATCTAATAATTCTTTCTCATGGGTGGCATAGCGCGGCTCTACATCCTTTAGCTTCCAACTCTCGTATGCTACGAGGTGCCCTTCTTGCATCAATACCCCACCAAGAGCGTATTCAAATGCATCCATTTGTACCTCGAACGGCTTGGCCAAATAAGGGAGAGCCAAGATGGGACTACTAGACATAGCCGCCTTTAATGTGTTGAAGGCCTCCACTCTCCTCTGTCTCCAATCCCAAGGTGTGACCTTCTTGAGGAGTTCTGTCAATGGCACCACGATAAGGGAGTAGTTCTTCACAAACCGCCGGTAGAAGTTGCATAGGATAAGGAACTCCCTCAAGGCGTGGATATCCTTTGGCGGCGGCCAGTCTATGATGGCCTGATTTTTCTGTTGGTCCATCTTGATGCGTCCTTCCTCAATGACATGTCCAAGGAAGTCAATTTGCTTCTGAGCAAAGGTGCATTTGGACAACTTGGCATATAGCTCATGCTCCCGCAAACGAGCTAGGACCTTCCGCAAATGCACTAGGTGTTCTTCCAATGTTTGGCTATATACCACAATGTCATCCAAGTAGACTACCACAAATTCGTCAATGTACTCTCGGAAGACTTGGTTCATCAGGGTGAAAAATGTGGTTGGAGCATTAGTTAAGCCAAACGGTATGACCAGGAAGTGGTACGACCCATATTTTGTTACACAGGTCGTCTTGTTCTTATCACCCTCTATGATCCGAACTTGCCAATAACCTGTCTTGAGGTCTATCTTGGTGAACATCGTCGCACCACCCAGTCTATCGAACAAGTCTGCCATCAAAGGAATAAGGTACTTGTTCTTTACTGTGATTTTGTTTAGATCTCGATAATCCACATAGAGTCGTAGGTTGCCATCATGTTTCGTTTGGAATAGAACAGAGGACCCATATGGGGACTTTGAGGGTACAATGATCCCTGTATCTAGCATTTCCGTCAATTGTCTCTGGAGCTCGGTGAGTTTGGGTTGTGACATTTTGTAGGGCGCCCGGGCAGGTGGCTTCGCGCCCGACACCAACTCAATTTCATGGTCCACAGTGCGCCTAGGCGGGAGCCGCTTTGGCATGTCTTGTATCATAACATCTTCAAACTCCAGCAGTAACTCCTTCACGGGTTTAGGAATGGGACCCGAGAAGCGTTCTATATCTTCAATGCAGAGGGTTGCCAGGAACATAGGCTCATTCCTTTTGACCCCCTTCTTCAGCTGCAAGGCCGATATGTTCTCAATGTCCATCTTCACGGGAAGGCACGAGATGATGCAGGGCTTGGCCCCATTGGTTCCCATCATTAGTAGCATGTCTGCAAATGGCACATGCATGGTGTTGGTTTTCCTTTAGGAATTCCAGTCCAACAATCAACTCAAAGTCATCTATGATCACCACTCGCAGGTTGAATTTTCCTTCGTAGAGGCCAAGCTTCACTGGTACTTCTTTGGCTATTCCACCCACTGGTTGGGGAGGTGAGTTGATAGCCTAGACGCTGCCTTTACTTTTCCCTACAACTAGTCCAAGGCGCTCCATCTGAGTCAAGTCTAACTAGTTGTGGGTAGCACCCATTTCTATCATCGCCCGAATGGGCTTGCCATTCACCTTCATCTCAACGAACATTAAGGTCCTCTCTTGATTAGGAGGAATCTCTTCATTTGCCTTCTTTTTCCCTTTCTTCATGACTGGACGTGGGTCCTTTTTCTTACGGATACCCGCACTGGTCTTCGCTAATGCCTCATAAATGGAACCACCAATTGCATTGAAAGCACCTACTTGTTCAGTCTGGTCCTCATCGTCTTAATCGTCATCCATCCCATCATCAATAGCCTGATGGGCATTCATCTGTACATGTGGGCATTCATTATTCCAATATGGTCTGCCACAATGATGGCATCCCGAAGGAGGCTTTCTCTCTCGGTCATTGTTATTTGAAGCAACACTATTGCTGCTTGAGGAAGGAGCTCTAGATTTGTTTGAGTTCCGATCTCCCCCACTCTTGCTAGGGCCACCATTGCTAGGCTGGCCTCCTTTGAAACTTTCTCGGGCAGGCGGCTGAGGCCTGTCCTTTCGAGCTTCCATTTGATAGTCCCCAAGACATTCAACTGCTTGGATTGCCTTGGTAAGGGTATCTACCCTTTGTCTCTGTAGCTCCACACGGGCATAAGGTTTCAACCCTTCCATGAAGGTGAAGAGTTTGTCCTTGTCCTCCATGTCGCGTATGCTCAACATGAGTGCAGAGAATTATCGCACGTAGTCCCTCACTGATTTTTGTCTGGCAGAGCTCTCGTAGTTTTCCCGTTGCATTGTATTCAACATTCTCGGGGAAGAACTGCAAGCGTATGGCTGCCTTCAGTTCTACCCATGTCTCGAGATCATCTTCACCGGCCTTGATGGCTTCATACTTCACCCGCCACCAGATTTTAGCATCACTCTGAAGATACATGGCAGCAGCTTCCTCCAGATCCCCAACAACATCGAAATATTGTTCGACATCAAAGATAAAGTTTTCCACTTCCTTGGCATTCCTAACTCTAATGTATTGCTTTGGCTTAGGAATTTTCAATTTCTTTTTCGTGGAAGCGGAGTTCACAACACCTCCAATTTGGTTTCCACCTCCTCGAAGTAGGCCCTGTAAAGTAGCGTTGACAACATTGAGTTGCTCTGTCAATTTGTCAATAGTTTGTTGCATGGAAGTCACCTTTTCTGCCTCTTGTGCCCTATGGGCTAAATCCTCAGTGCGCTCCTATTGGAGCCCCTCGAATTTCTCAAAAATTTCGGCTGCCTCTATGGCTGCCATTTGCCGGTCTCCCTCGGAGTCACGACTGATGTTTTCAATGTCAACTTCGACCCAAAGCACCCTGCGGTCCAGGGCGTCCAACCTTTGCAGTAATCTGGTTCTTAGTTCAGGCACCGTATCCATAATAGGCCGCAATACCTCAACCGTCCATTCGAGAGATGCAATGCGGTCTCCATGATTCACCATGGTCAAAAATGGTGGTAATGTCAATACGTTCCCTCATCCGATGTTGAGCCTAGGATCTGATACCAACTGTTACGCGGCGCCTTCTTGAGATTCCTTGGAAGGGCAACGCAAGGCTAAGAAACTAATGTCAATGCAGTTGTTTTCCGCCAACTGAGGTCCCCTCCGTGCTCTAGACTAGATTGTGAATGCCGCACGAGAAAACTAATGTCAAGAGCAATTGAGAGAACAGAAATGAGAATTGAGAATGAAAGAAAGTTTTATTGCATTAATGAAAGCTATTACATAAAAGCAAGGCGGTTTCGAGGGGGAGAGACACCGGTACAGAGAATTGCTTGCTTGCTAGAAAGTTTGATTGCTTGATCCCCCCTAATACTACTTAAAAAAAAAAAACCAAATCTACACGACTAGACTTGAAAAAGCTGGAGAAACATAATACAAGTGCATGAAATAAAACTACTCTATATTTACAATGGAAAGGACTTAGTTTTCTACAAAGTAGGAACATGTCCTTTGTCAGTAGAAACGTCTTTGGCATCAGGGTCTGCGTGCGCGGCGTTGTTGGAATCTGCCTGCGGCTGGGAGTTGGCCAGGGATATCGATGGGGCAATAGAGGCACCTGTGCGCTTGTCACTTGGCGCGGCCAAGACCACATGGCCATCCGTGGCGCTAGGCGTTGGGAGGCTTGGTAGTACACCACGGGGCGCACCTAAGGGGTCATGGGGCATGGATGGAAAGACGCCCATGAGATATATCATGCCTATAAATCCATTCAGTACTGCATATAGATATCTTGCCTATAAGTTGTTCATTTGCATTAGATATCATGCCTATAAATTCATTCAGTACTGCATATAGATATCATGCCTATAAGTTGTCATTTGCATTAAATATCATGTCTATAAGTTCAGTACTGCGTGTAGATATCCTGCCTACAAGTTGTTCATTTGCATTAGATATCATGCCTATAAGTCGATTTCGGCATATAAACAACATGCCTGTAAATCTATTCATTACTGCATATAAACAACATACCTATAAATCCATTCATTAATGCATGTAGATATCCTGCCTATAAGTTGATCATTTGCATTAGAAATCATGCCTATAAGGTATTCATTACTACATATAGATATCTTGCCTATAAGTTATTCATTTGCATTAGAAATCATGTTCAGAAGTTTCTGCACTTTTGCATGCACACCTTAGGCAAACCGTTTGTAGGTTAAAAAATAACAAATGAATGCTAGGTACCATGCCTAGAGGATCCCTACACTCTTACAAACGTCCTAAATCAATCACGTGTAGAAAAGCATGCCTATAGGGATAACTAAATGAATCCGAATCACCCAACTCGTTTGCAAGTTTAAAATCATTAGTAAAATGTCGTTTAAATCTGCAGATTTTGTTATCTCTTAAATCAGTAACCTTTCTTTAAAATCAGCCTGCCTTTTGCGATGTTTGATACCATGATTGTAAGCATCACCTAGGCAAACCTATAGGACATTAACCAATTACACCGGTCTTTAATAATTACAACTAGCAGGCAAACCTAATTTGGACTTCTTTTTTGAAATATGTGATTTATCAACCACCCTTCCCACGTTAAATTTAATTAAAGACTTAACCAGTGTTTGCAAGTCGTGCTAAACAATTTGTTTCTTTAAATGAGGAGGCTTGTTTGAGCTCTTAATTGCTACTAGCTCCCCTTTAACTGCTTATGTGTTTTGATTGTCGCCTTAGATTTTTATCCTTTTTTAACTCTAAAAAGCCAAACTTCCTCCCCTTTAGGATTAGTAGTCCCAAATGCCTCTGGGATTGATATGACGGGGATGGGTAATAGCATGCAATAATTAACGATACCATTCAACGCTTAATACCTTAACGGGGTGGGAAGGGTAGACATGGAGATGATGATCACGTGATAACACCATGCGTACGATTGGCTATCGGTGTTGTGTGGATGATCAATGTATTTTCCAAACCTAGGACCCCCCCTCCCTTTATGTGTTTCTTTTCCTCTTCTTACTCGTTTCTAGATAAGTTATCCGAATCCTTCTTTCATAAAATTCTAACTTATATATTCTCAAATGAGTTCTAAACTTGTGTGCAAGCCCCTTTATTTGAGACCTAATTGCTTATATGTAAAGTCACAATTATAACATGGTCGGGAACCACACTAGTGGATCTTGAGGGGTGCCTAACACCTTCCCCTCGAGATAATTTCTAGCCCTTACCCGAACTCTGGTTTTCCAACTCAAAATCCTTAGTGTCCTAATGCACTTAATCATTAGATGGCGACTCTTCAAATCCAAAAACCCAATTCCCAAACGGGAATAGAGTTGTCTTCCCAAATGTCGTAGATCCGATTTCGAGAGGAAAAAAAGGGCGTCGACAGCATGGAAACTCTGCTGGGGATTTTCTTTAGGCTTTTACCACTTCATGTTATATGTGACTTTATTGATTCTTTACTGCTTTATTTAATGTTTTTATTCGAAACTGACTTGGCTTTTTGTTTCTTTTTCTTTAACGCTTTCATTTACTGCTTTCCTTCAATACCGTTGTAATTTTTGAGCAATTATTGTAATCATTATCTTTTGGACGTGCAAATACGTGACAATTTGTTTCATTCTTGTAATTGCTTCTTCAACATCATATTCCACTCGTGCCAAACAAATACTATAAAAACACTTATAATGAGTGGTTGCGCCCTTCCGATATTATCACCCCCTAAATTTGGTAAAGGTGTATTTACGGTAAAACCATTCGATCAGTGGTGCAGTCAACGGTTCCGTGCCTTTACCTCTTGAATATAGTCTGCTAGAATTGGAAGAAAGAGAGTCATCGACTGCCAGAATGCCGAGGGAAACGAAGGAGAGAGCCTGGCAAAAGCATTTCTACTGGAAAATTTACGCGAACTGGAGGATTTGATCAACAAGAACATTCAACATGGGGAAGGTCCTTCTGGGACCAAATAGATAGGATTCTTTTTGCTTTAAATGTAATAAGGCCAATGGCCATTAGTGACATTTTTTATTTCCTGCAATTTTAGTGTCATTTTGGGATTCGTCTTATTTTTATCAATAAAATGAGGCATTTAGCATTATAAGTTATCCAAATCAACTTGTCGCTAGGCCTACCTCGGGCACGATGAGGCACCCAATTAAGGACACGAGTTATATTCTTATACTATGTGTTTAAATACTGTAGTATTTTTTCTCAGAATCCATACTAACTTATTACTGTCACACCTCCTTTCGGCGCTACCGCACCCCGCGAAGGGCGTGGTAGAAGGAGTTTTTCCAATTAAAGGACAATCGAAACGGGATTTATTTATTTAATTCAGAGTC
>MU705869.1:0-14513 GCA_026770625.1 Nicotiana glauca
AAATCTCCCAAGTGGCGACTCTGAATCTTTTAAACAAAAGAATCCCGTTTCAACCGTCCTTTAATTGGAAAAACTGTTTTTATGTTTATATATCCCTTTCGCCGGGGTGTAAGCGCCGTAAAAAAGAGGTGTGACATGTCCGAATTTGGTTCGTAGGGTAATTTGAATTATTTCGGAGAAAGTTGGAAAAGTTGAAGTTAGGAAGGTGGAGAGGTTTTACCGAGAGTTGACTTTGGTGATATCGGGGTTGAAATACGATTTTGAGAGTTGGACTAGCTCCGTTATGTCATTTGGGACTTGCCTGCAAAATTTGACATCATTCTAGATTGATTTGATGGGTTTCAGTGTGAGATATATAAGTTGGAAGATTTGAAAGTTCGTAAGTTGAATTCATGGTGTGATTCGTAGTTTCGACATTGTTTGATGCAATTTGGGTCCTCGACTAAGTTCGTATCGTGCTTTAGGATGTGTTGATAAATTTGGTTGAGGTCTCGAGGCCTCGGGTGTGTTTCGGATGGGCCACGGGCCATTTTCTCAAGTTTTTGGAGTTCTAAAAACTGGTCTCTGATATCCTTCTATGCGATAGTATAGGTATAGCTGTGATCGCAAAGGCTATTTTGGTGTAACGACCCGGTACCGGTCATTTTAAGATTTGTAGCCTCGCTCCCCCATTTACTGCTCCTCTTGTATTCTACAACTGTTATATGACTTACCAGTTTAGTTGGTTGGGGTCCAGAAAGATTTCAGAGTGAATTGAGATAATTAGTCTCTTAATAGAAAGCTTAAGTTAGAAAAGTTGACCAGATGATGACTTAAGTGTAAACGACCTTGAATTTTAATTTTAATGGTTCTATTTGCTCCGTTAGGTGATTTTGCACTTAGTAGCGCGTCTGCATTGTGATTTGGAGGTCCGTAGTAGAATTAGGCTTGAAATGGCGAAAGTTGGAATTTTAGAATGTTTGACCAGGGGTGATGTAAGGCCCCGTGAAATCCCTACTCGAAAACCCGGATTCCGTGGTGCCAAGTTAGGAGCAATATTTCAGACTTTTCAGCAACATCAATTATATGCGAAATTTTCAAAATGTGAATTCTGGCTTGAATCTGTCGCGTTCTTGGGTCATGTTATTTCCAGGGAAGGAGTTATGGTTGACCCTCAGAAGATTGCGGCCGTGAAGAATTGGCCTAGACCTATCAGTCCAACCGAGATCCGCAGTTTCTTGGGATTAGCTGGGTACTACAGGAGGTTTGTGGAGGGGTTTTCTACTCTTGCCTCCCCTTTGACAAAATTGATGCAAAAAGCAGTTAAATTCCAATGGTCTGATGCTTGTGAAAAGAGTTTCCAAGAACTGAAATCAAGGTTGACAACAACACCGGTATTAGCCCTACCAGAGGGTACCGAGGGATTTGTGGTGTATTGCGATGCTTTGAGAGTCGGTCTCGGATGTGTGTTGATGCAACGGGGCAAGGTTATAGCTTACGCCTCTAGGCAACTCAAGAATTATGAGAAGAACTATCCAACCCATGACTTGGAGCTAGCAGCCGTGGTGTTTGCACTAAAGATTTGGCGAAATTATTTGTATGGGGTCCATGTGGACGTATTTACCGATCATAAGAGCCTTCAATATATCTTTAAGCAGAAGGAGTAGAACCTGAGACAAAGAAGGTGGCTAGTGTTACTCAAAGCCTACGATATTGATATTCTCTACCACCCGGGAAAGGCTAATGTTGTGGAAAATGCACTTAGTCGAAAATCTATGGGGAGTTTGGCTCATTTGGGGGCCTATCAGAGACCGTTAGCTAGGGAGGTTCACCAGCTAGCTAATTTGGGAGTTCGTCTGGCGCACTCTGATGAAGGAGGAGTAATTATACAGAATAGGGCTGAATCGTCGCTTGTAGTAGAGGTAAAAGAAACGAAATTCAATGATCCATTGTTAGCACAATTTAAAGAAGGGATTCACAAACATAAGACCACAGCTTTCTCCTTGGGCATGAATGATGGTACCTTACGGTACCAAGACCGCCTGTGTGTTCCTGATGTCGACAGTCTTCGAGAAAGGATCATGTCAGAATCTCACACATCTAGGTATTCCGTGCACCCAGGTTCTACAAAAATGTATCATGATCTCAAGGAAATTTATTGGTGGAACAACATGAAGAGGGATGTGGCGGAATTTGTGGCAAAATGCCTGAATTATCAACAGGTGAAGGGCGAACATCAAAGGCCCGGTGGATTGACACAATGCATAGACATTGCAATATGGAAGTGGGAGATGATTAACATGGATTTTGTGGTAGGGTTTCCGCGCACTCCACGCAAGTTTGACTCAATTTGGGTGATCGTGGATCGACTCACGAAATCAGCGCACTTCTTTCCAGTTAAATCTACCGACGCAGCGGAACAATACGCTCAGTTGTATATTAAAGAAATAGTTGGGTTGCATGGCACTCCAGTCTCAATCATCTCAGATCGAGGGGCTCAATTCACAGCTAACTTTTGGAAGAAGTTTCAGCAGGGTTTGGGTATGCAAGTAAACCTTAGCACAACTTTTCATCCACAAACCGATGGGCAAGCAGAGCGGACTATTCAGACGCTTGTAGACATGTTACGTGCTTGTACTATTGATTTCTAGGGAAGTTGGTATGACCATTTTCCACTCATAGAATTCGCTTACAATAACAGTTTCCACGCTAGTATTCAAATGGCACCATTCGAAGCATTGTATGGTAGGAAATGTAGGTCTTCCATCGGGTGGTTCGAGGTTGGAGAAGCAGAATTGATAGGGCCGGACCTTGTGCACCAGGCCATGGAGAAAGTCAAGCTTATCAAGGAGAGGTTAAAAACTGCTCAAAGTCGCCAAAAATCCTACTCGGATATACGTCACAAAGATTTGGAGTTTAAAGAAGATGATTGGGTATTCTTGAAAGTTTCCCCTATGAAGGGTATCATGCGGTTTGGAAAGAAGGAAAAATTGAGTCCAAGGTATGTTGGATTATACATAATCATTTAGAAAATTCGTCAGGTGGCATACAAGCTCGAGCTGCCGCCCGAGATGTCATTGGTACACCCGGTTTTCCATGTGTCTATGTTAAGGAAGGTAGTGGGGGATACGTCCTCTATTGTGCCAGTTGAGACTGTTAAGGTAAACGAAAAGTTATCGTATGAAGAGGTCCCAATTGCCATTCTTGATAGGCAAGTTCGAAAACTGAGGAATAAGGAAATTGCATCCGTGAAAGTATTATGGCAGAACCAGCACGTTGAGGAAGCTACTTGGGAAGCCGAGGATGAAAGGAAAAAGAAGTATCCACACTTGTTTGAATGATCATGTAATAGCTTTTATGCGTTTATCTCCTTCGAAATCGTATTTGTTGGCTGGATTTATGTAAGACCGTCCTCTTTTTGGTAATATGGTTGCCTATATGGCCATGGTTGATATTGTGCCAGTTATACAATACTTATGAATATGTTTATGATGTTATGGTATGTTTCTGGGGCTCTCTGACAGGTGGGTAAGGCCTAGATACAAAGGAAACTCTAGCATAATTTTTGGAAATCTAGGGAGTTAGCTAAATTTGGGGACTGTCAACCTGTTTCGGATTGTGAAGAGGAGAAGATTGCACTAAGACTGTAATAAATGAACCTTGTTCCTCATTCGAGGACGAATGATCTTAAGTGGGGGGAAGATGTAAGGCCCCGTGAAATCCCTACTCGAAAATCCGGATTCTGTGGTGCCAGAGTGTGGTCGCATAATCGAAATACGGATCGCATATCTGTCACAGAGTGAGGCAGAACGTTGGTTAAAATTGAAGTCAGTTATGCGGTCGAAATGCGGTCGCATAATCGAAATGCGGATCGCATAGTTGTCGCATATTTTCCTTTGAGTTTTGCGAGACTCAGTTCTGCGGTGCACTTTGTGACCGCAGAACATGAATGTGGACCGCATTCTTACCGCATACTGAGTCAGAGTGTTTAGTTTCTGGGGAGCATTTTGCGGTCCATTATGCGGACCGCATGTTTACTCTACGATCGCAAATGCGATCGCATATTTGACTCAGGGCTCCAATTTTCTAATTTTTAACCCGACCTCCATATCGATATATCCGGTGTTAAAGCTCATTTTGAGCATTCTTCTAAGCATTTTCTAGAGGGAGAGAGAGGCTTTTTAGAGAGAGAAAGTCTCCACATCAAATTACTCCATAAGATATGGCTAAATCCTAGAGGAAAATCAAGTGAAGACCCCGAGACCTTCACCTCAAGAGGTAAGGCTTCATCACCCCAACTCTTATTTTTTTTATTCTCAGATATAAGGGGTCACTAGTGGGATGATTCATGGGTATAAAAATGGATTCCTTACATGCATATCAAACCTTAGAGTAGTGGGAGGTGGTGAATTAAAGAAGGGTACAAAATGATATAAATTGCACCTTTAGGGTTTGCCAATATGCTTGAACCAAGATAGAGTCTCAATCTCATCTCTAATTCTCGATTTAATTTGTAATTCTTACTCAATAGATCGAAGTGCTCAGAGTTCTGGAAATTTGTAAAAGAGTAAGAAAAGCTTTATTGAGGTATCTATGGCTAAAACCCTCTTTTTATTAGAAATCGAGCTCCTTTGTCATTTATGAAAGTATGGTAAGAGTTGAATTAGGTAGTGTATTGATTGTTATTACGCATTAATTGATTTGCAATTATCTATCCATATTCGTGAAGAATGTGCCTCAATGTGAATAATGTACCAATCTTTATAATTAGAGAATGATTAAAAAGTACAGTTACGTGTTGAAATACTTGGGCTATAAGCCAACATTGAAACAAAGAACTATTCATGCTAGCTATGTGCCCACTTACCTGTGATTGCAACTTGAATTATCTTTGATAAATGCGTCTATGATCACAACTTGCAAATTGAATATTGAAAAGGGAAAACGATGTGATGATGGTGGCCATGAGTGCCCATGAATTGTTATGATATTTGTGGGATAAATATTTGAAGGTGTTGACTAATGAGAATTGAGTAATGCCTCTAATGAGGTGACCTAGCCGATCGGGTCGTGATCGGACACCATGCAGCACACATGGTGGTAATGTGCTGATAGTGAATTTCGGATAAGGGAAATGAAATATTGATTGAGAGTAATGCCTCCAATGAGGCGACCTAGTCGGTCGAGTCGTGACCGGACTCCGCTCGAGATGGTGGTGGTATTGAGAATAGTGATGAACACGTGACAGAAATGCCCTAATCTATATTGTGGAAATTGTATGAAAGGTTATATGAATTGCTTCTTTGATTTGCCCATATTATTTGCTTGTATCTGCTGATAGTTCTTTCTACTAAAAATGGTGTTTAGTTATACATACCAGTACAATTCAAATGTATTGACGCCCCTTTTGCCGAGGGCAGTACATTCGTGTTATGATTGTCGGTGGCTCTATAGCGGACAGTACCGATCGTGTGTAGCGGAGCGTTTTTCTACTCGAAGTCTCGGTGAGACCCTTTTTCTTCCATGGGGCCATATGGTGTATTTTTTTGTTATTATAGCTTTCCACTTTTGAGGTATAGCCGGGGCCTTGTTGCCGGCATAGTTATGCTTATCTGTTGTATCCTTAGAGTCTCCAAAGACACT
Organism: Nicotiana glauca; assembly: GCA_026770625.1. Classification (NCBI taxonomy): domain Eukaryota; kingdom Viridiplantae; phylum Streptophyta; class Magnoliopsida; order Solanales; family Solanaceae; genus Nicotiana; species Nicotiana glauca. The sequence continues at coordinate 5,623 of MU705869.1, forward strand.
AGTGTGGGTTATGTACAGGTGTTCGGGGAGTCCACTATATATATGTTGTGATCTCTATAAACTGTAACTCCAATAGAATCCTTGAAGCTAGCTCATGTACGGTAAATCTTGTATGCACCATGTATTCTCGTCTATATTAATCAAAGGCATGGGTCCTGTATTCATATTGATTTGGGGTAGAAAGTGTTCGGTAAGGCTTGCTCAGTCGGGTTCACTTGATTGAGCGCCGATCGCGCCTTCCGAGGTTGGGGCGTGATAGGTGAACTTTTGATATCAGGGTCGGATTGGATTTTCAAAAGTTAGAGTAGGTCCATGGGGTCATTTGTGACTTGTGTGCAAAATCTGGGGTCAATCAGACATGATTTGACATGTTTCGGCGTCATTTTTGTAATTTGGAAATTTCAAAGTCCATTAGGCTTTAGTTCGTGTGCAATTCATGTTTTTGATGTTGTTTGAGGTGATTTGAGGGTTCGACTAAGTTTGTGTGATGTTTTGGGACTTGATGGTATGTTTGGTTGAGGTCTCGGGGTTCTCGGGTGAGTTTTGGGTGCTTAACAAAACATTTTTTGACTTAACTTGATAGCTGATGTTTCTGGTTTTTGCTCATCTAGTTTCCTCTTATGCATTCGTGAGGAAGGTCTCGCATTCGCAAAGTGTACCTGGGAGTTGATGGAAATTTTTTCTTCGCGTTCACGAAGAGGAGCCCGCATTCGCGAAGGTTTCATCAGTGGAGCCATCGAGAACGCGAGAAGGGTAACATGTTCGCATAAAGGTTTGGAGGCATCTAGGGACCCAGGCTTTTAGCATATGAGTTCGCGGGAGGGTAGTCGCATTCACGAAGTTAGGGTTCAGCGAAGCATCGTGTTCGCGGTTGGTTAAACGCATTCGTGAATAACATTTTGGGCGAAAGAATTATTTGTGCTATGCGAACGCGAGGGAAAGGCCGCGTTCACGATGAAGGTGCATCTTGGCAGATTTACAAGATTCAAAATGAGGGTTTCGAGTTCACATTATAAAATTGAAGTGAGAGCTCAGTAGAAGGCGGTTTTTAGAGAGATTTTTGCGTGGGTGTTTGGGGTAAATGATTCCTATCTAATTTTGGTCAAATTCCATGATTATGTCTTTAATTCCACCATCTAATTATTTATTTGGGGTGAAAAATTGGGGAAAATGAGGAAGAGTTCTTGGGCTAGAATTTTGAGGTTTTGAATGGGATTTTGTTATTAGATTTGAGTAAATTTTGTTTGGTTAGACTTGTGAGTGAATGGGCTTTCAGATTTTATGACTTTTGTCGGATTTCGAGATGTGGGCTCGGGGACGGGTTTGAGCCGATTTCATATTTTGACTATAATTTCGTATTTTTCTTGTGGAATTGATTCCTTTAGACGATATTGATTGTATTGTACTACTTGTAGCTAAATTTGGGACGTTTAGAGACTGATCCGAGGGGAAAAGACATTTTGGAGTAGAGTTCTGCCCAAATTGAGGTAAGTAACACTTTCAAACGTGGTTCTAAGGGTTCGAAACCCAGAATTATGTGTTATGTGATTGGTATTGAGGTGACACACATGCCAAGTGAGCACCGTGAGAATTGTGACCTGGTCGATTCCATGGCACTGTATAATTGTCCTATCTTGTTGATATCCGTGTTTTCATCACGTGATAAAAGTAATTAAGTTGTCGATCATGCTAGATAACATGTTTAGGCTTTATGTCGGTACTGTTGGGACCCATAGTGGCCGTTTCTTATTGTCATCTTACTGATTTCATTGATATTTTATACTCGGTCATATTCATTCATTTTATATCATATCTCAGTCTCAGTTTTTATTTATTGATACATCATATCATTGTTTTAGGCTAGTTTTCATGACATTGTGAGCCCGTGAGTGAGACTGGAGAGATTGATGACTGAGTGAGGCCGAAAGCCTATTTTTGAGTGATAGTTATGGGATCGGGCTGCACGCCGCAACGGTTATACTGATTTTTGAAAGCGCTTGGGCTGAAGGAGCCCCTTCGAAGTATGTACACATCCCTAGTGAACGCGGTTGATATTATTAAAGGATGGATCTTCCCTGGACATGGATCTTGTTTGAAGCATTATATACCTGGAGATGGATCTTCTCCATGGGCTGGATTAGCCCTACTCGGTACTGGGTGAACGATGGTCAGTGATGTAGATATTCCAGGATGGATCTTCCCTGGGCCGTATGGGCCATATACAGTACCGAGTGATTGAGCATTTGAGAGTGCGAGCACATGAGGCTGTCAACATGGTGCATCACACACAGCATGTGCATTGGCATGTAGAAGTAGAACAGTTACATTCTTTCATATCACTCAGATTTGATCAATTCTTATTGTCTTGAGATATCTATTGAACTTGAAAGCATGCCTATGTTTCTACACTATTATTTTCTATATTGAACTGTGCCGATTGAGTTTTTCACTGCCTTTTAGTCTAAAGTTTGGATTTGTTATGTACTGAGTTGGCTATACTCACGTTACACCATGCACCTCTTGTGCAGATCCAGGTGCTTCTGGTCACAGCGGCTGCTGATTGAGGAGTCAGATTCCGGAGACTATCGAGGTAGCATCTTGGCGTTTTCAGGCCTTAAGTCTCATCTTCATTATCTCTATTTGTATTTCAGTTCTTATTACGTAGATATTATAGTAGATTGTATTATGGAATAGATGCTTATGTACTCGGTGACACCGCGGTTTTGGGATAGATCGTATTGTATTGCGAATTTATTTCTGTTTCAAAGTTTTTCTTAAAAATTAATTGCTTCCGTCTTTATTTTCAAAATTTATACCGTGTTGAAATTTTGAGTAATGGATTGCCTAGTTCACGATAGGCACCATCACGATGGTTGGTTTTGGGTCATGGCATTTGGTGGATGGTCCTTTTTACTCTATGCGTTCACCATAAGCCAGTCCATGATCGCGGAACTGTGCCTTATTCTTCTCTGCGTTCACAAACCTCTATCCGTGTTCGCATAGTGCTTTAGTCAGGGCAGTGATTATTTTCTTAATTGCCATCGCACCTTTTGCTTCGCAGTCGCGACGTGTGGCTTTGGGCAGTAGCAATTTTTCTTCTTCATGATCGCATTTGTTCTTCCACGATCTCGATGTACAAACACATGGGCAGAATATAAAAATACTCTATTCCGAGGATTAGCAATTTTTAACATTTTTGGAGTTGTAGAGCTCAGTTTTGAGCAATTGTTCGTGGTTTTTTCAAGCAAATCACTGGGATAAGTATTCTTCACCTAGAATTTATTATACTACATGATTCTATCTTATTTTTATCATTAAATTAGTATGTTGAGATGACAAAAATGATGATTTTTTAAGAAAACTTTCAAAGTGTAAAATGATGATTTGAGGGATGAATTGGTATCAAAATTTAATAATTTTGGTATGGTTGAATTCGTATCAGAATGGGTGTTCGGATTTTATGAAACTTGTCGGGTTCTAAGGTGCGGGCCCGGGGGTCGACTTGGGTTGATTTTTAGTTTTTGATAAAGATTGAAGCTTTATTATCAGGAATAGTTTCTTATGGGTTTTATTTATGCTTTGAAGTTATTTTAGCTAGATTTGAGCCATCCGGAGGTTATTTCACTCGAGAGGTTTATTTTTGAGTGACGGTCTATCTTCTTTGTGGTAAGTATCTTTCCTAACTTTATGTGGGGGAATTTCCCCTTATGATTTGAATCTTTTATACTAATTGTGTCTTGTGAAGCCCGAGTACGTGAGGTACGAGTACGTATTCGGGCTTAAGTTCTTATGTTCATTAGATATGAAATTATTTTGTTATGTTAAGTTCCCCCATTTACTAGTTTCAACTCCACGTGTTTGAATTGGAATTAATTGCTTCATGTTCCGCTCTTGTTGCCTATTTGACTCTCGCGTGCCTTAACTGAAGTTGTTGCCTCTTCAATTACCATGCTATCTCTTTCGTTGCTTATCCTTGATTAAGTTTTGTATTGATTCCGTAATTTGCTCAAACCTAAATGAAGTTAATTATGCTTTATCATAGTTTCCTCACCCTTATTTGGAACTAATGACTCATGTTATATCCCTTGTTGCTGAATTGTACTTTTGTGAAGTTATTATTGCATATTAATTCTCCCTTGTTAAGTTATTCTTATTGTGACTAGTATTCTCTATTGTGTTTATTCTTCGTGAGCTCGTTCTACCATTTCTTCATGTTCTAAAGTTATTGAGTTAATTTACTTGTCGTATTCTCATGTATTGTTGTTGTTATACTCAGTTTGTTGAGCCGAAGACTATGCACGGTTGTGGTATTGAAACTATTTAGAGGAAATGTTATGGAATATGGGCACATGTTATGAAGGCCACTCTATTGGGTTGATTGCTATATTGTTGGTAGAATTTGTTCGGGTGTTTGCGCGAGGTTTCTACTGTGTTATTGTTCCTAATGATTATGCAAATGTGGCATGACAAGGCATTCTCATCTATGTGTTTGCGTATGTGGCAAGACAAGGTGGAAATATTATTATGCGCGTGCGGCGAGACAAGGAAGGCGCTTACATTATTATTATGCACGTGGCAAGACAAGGTGGCTATGTCGGGGTTTGATTGCGATGACTTGTGATGGCCTAGGGACATTGTTGTTGTGGATATTTTTGCAGTTACATGTCTAACCTGTGCAAGTCTTACCTTATGCAAATTGCGGGAATCATACTTACATGTCATTATTTTCTTCAATCTTACTAGTTGGCTTGAACTGTGATAGAACACTTGTACAAGCATACACATAGTTAATCACCCCCGTCGGTTTAAGAAGATGGATCTTGATGTTATTGATCATTTTTATACTCCCTCGTCTATTTGCCTCCTATGTGAGAATGTTTCTACTGGAACGTGCGCCGTCTGCATGGTTACTAGTTGAAATGAGGGAACAAGATGCCAGGTATTTAGGATTCACGAATTGGGACCCGTGAATGGTTACTATTAAGGAGGTTTGGTACCTCGTGGAGATTATTGGATGAAACCTGGTGTGACAGTGGTTATTCTTATCTGGTTGCTACCTATCCTTCTTTAGTTGTCTTTCACCGGATTTAGACTGTGTTTAGTTTAATCTACTATGCTATTACTTGTCATGTTTCGCTGCTAATTGTTGTTTCTATTTCTTATTGCAAGCACCATATTATAGTTTTCATTATGTGTAGTTTTGCAGAGATGTCGTATTTTGTTAGTTCTACACTTATACTTGTCTAGGTTATTCACACCAGTAGGTGTCTTGACTGTCCCTCGTCTGATGTGTGTACTCATACTACGCTTCTACACAATTTTTGTGCAAATCCAGGTATTTTTAGAGTCAGTCGATCTTTAGCTAGTTGTACGAATCTTGCTGGGGACACTCAAGGTAAACATGTTGCTGCCTTCGCAGTCTTCGGAGTCACCTTCTAATTTTGTATTTGCACTATTTTATCTCTATTTCAAAACAGTTGTATTTATAGGCTTTTTAGCAAACTCAGTAGAGCTTATGACCTGTACTACCGGGTTTTGGGATTGTAAAGTGTATAGAGAATTCTTTTTTCCTAATTGTCAGATATTAGTTAAATATTGTTATTACTTCAGTTAATATTAGGCTCACCTAATCCCTAAGACTATGTGCCGTCACGACATCCTACGGAGGAAAATTTGGATCGTGATAGAACCCGCAAAAGCGAACCAAGAGGAATTCTTCTAAAGTCGCATTTGCGACCAAAATGTCACAAATGCGAAACAACTGTTATCACAAAAGCGGTAGAAATCTTCGCAAAAGCGAACAGCTCACACTCACGAATGCTAGGAATAACTTAGCAAATGTGAACTCTTCCCCAGCAACCCAGTTTCACGAACACGATGGCTACTTCACAAATACGATAGTCGCATTTGCGACAAAAACATCGCAAATGCGATGGAACCCATACCAGCACTCAAAAATAATATAAAATCATTCCAAAACAAATCCAAAACTCACCCGAGTCCCCGAGGCTCCAAACCAAACACACACCAGTCCAAAAATATAACATGAACTCGCTTGCACGATTACAACATCAAAATAACATCTAGAATCATGAATCAAATGGCAAAACACATGGAATTCCCATGAACTTCGAAAACCTCTAGAATCGCAACCACGCGTCCGAACCATATCAAATCAATTTCAAATGACACCAAATTTTGCAGGCAAGTTCCATTTGATGAAAAGGACCTATTCCAAGTTCCAAAACTAAAATCTAAACCCGCTAGACTTAAAGTCAAACCATGGTCAAATCTAGGAGAATTCTAAGCCTTTAAATTGCTAACTTATGCCAAATGATACTGAAACCCTCTAGATACATCCAAATGCAAATTCGAGCATACGCCCAAGTCCAAAAATATCATACGGACCTACCGAAACCATCAAAACTCTGATCCGAGATTAAATACTCAAATGTCAAATCTGGTCAATTCTTTCAACTTCGAGCTTCTAAAATGAGAGTCACTCTTTAAAATCATTTCCGAACCGCTCAAAAACCTGAGTCGATGATACACGCCAATCATAATACACTAGGTGAAACTGCACATGATATGAAATTTCCGAACTGAACGTAATTCCTCAAAACGACCGGTCAGGTCGCTATAGTTTGCATTGTGGTTAAGCCAAGTGTTAAGCTATTATAAAGTCACTTGGCAATTTAGGATAATATTTATAATAAAATCTAATTTAAATTAAAGGTAAGATTATTTTTTGAATTTAAGTGAAAAGATAGTAAATAATATTCTTTTGAATCTGAATGGAAAGAAAGTGAATATTTTTCTAAAGATACAACATGCTGCCTTGTCTGAACGAATAATTTTTCTTAAAAGAAAAAGAACACCGTAACTTAACTAATTATAAAAATAAAAAATCAAAATGCTATCAACCTAACTTAACTAATTAATGTTTAGGTTTTACACATGATTATATATTTCATGTTTATAGCAGTCATTAGACATACTTCTCCTAACTAATTTTTTCAAGTAAAGTTGTTGTCTTTAACTCTTTGATAATGACTTTGCTTAGCTTAGCTTTTCATCTTGCAAACTAAGAACATATAATCTATATCAATGTCTATATTAAATGAATAAAGTTTGCATTGTGGCTAAACCAAGTGGCAAGCTACTATAAAGCCACTTGGCAACTTAGCATAATATTACGTAATAACATTTAGTTGAAATTGAAAGATAAGATTATTTTTTGAATTCAAATGAAAGATAGTGAATAAGATTCTTTTCAATCTAAACAGAAAGTAAATATATAATTTATAAAGGAATAGCCTAAAGCCCTATATTTTAATAAGGGTGTATTGGTCATTAGCAAAATAATAATAATAATAATAATAATAATTATAATAATAATAATAATAATAATAATATAATGTCACGACCCAAACCCCGGTCGTGATGGCGCCCAATACATTGCTAGGCAAGCCCGACCATTATCCATTTACCATTTCAATTATTAGCTCAAATATTCCAAATTAGGTAAAAATCTCCTTTTTCCATAATAATGATATGAGTGCGGAAAACAAAATAACCGAAATAACAGCCCATCAAGATCTGGTGTCACAAGTCTGAGCCTCTACATACAACGGAATAATATCCTAAACAAGCCGAGTCTAAAGCAAGAGTAAAAGAGATAACGGGAAAGATAGATCGGGTCCTGCGGATGCTGGCAGCTACCTCGATAACTCCGCAACAAGCTGAAATAGCAACAGATATCAACTGCTCTCCTGGATCCCTGAATCTGCACACAAGGTGCAGGGAGTAGAGTGAGTACTCCAACTCAGTGAGTAATAGCAATAAATAATAACTGAAGGAAAGAAAACCTGTAAGAACACTAAGCAGTTCAATAAGTACAGTACAGGTATGAACACTCTAAAAAGGGGAAGAGTCCAGTATCAGCCTACTACTGTCCAACAGTTATCCAACACTGCTGCGGCGCGCAGCCCGATCCTTACTAATACTGCTGCGGCGTGCAGCCCGATCCAATATAATATATATAGTGCTACGGCGTGCAGCCCGATCCAATATAATAGATATAATGCTGCAGCGTGCAGCCCGATCCAATATAATAGTAACTGCGCTCACTGGGGGTGTGTGCAGACTCTGGAGGGGCTCCTTCAGCCCAAGAGCTATAATACTGCGACGTGCAATCCAATCCCTATATATATCACTGCGGCTTGCAGTCCGATCCATATATATATATCATATATATAATATTGCAGCGTGCAGTCCGATCCAATACATGTATATGATTATACTGATGCGGCGTGCAGCCCGATCCGGTATATGTACATCATATATATATATAATACTGCGGCGTGCAGTCCGATCCAATACATGTATATGTATATACTGCTGCGGCGTGCAGCCCGATCCGGTATATGTCAAATACCTCACTATGGGTCCTCTACCCCTCTCGGTCCATATAGACTTGGCCTTACGGGCCCACTCAGCTAGAATAAGGTATTCAACCCTAGGTATTCTCACTTAGAATACATTTCTATTACCGGTTCATGTTATGCTTTACAGTTAAGAGTATGACTGAGAGCATGTGTTCAACAGGTATAGGGATCATTTAGCCCCACAGGCTTCCCTAAGGTTCTACAGATCGGCATAAGGCCCCAAACATGGCAACTAGCCCAAATATTCGGATATAAGCTCAGTCTCAGTCAATAAGTACAGTAAACCATCAATCAGGATGCACTAAGTCTGAATCCCCAGTCACAATATCACCACGCTCATCACATGACGCGTGTTTCATCTCACCATAGCACCGTATAGTGCAAATACGGGGTTTCAAACCCTCAGTATATCATTCATGACTACCACTCACCTCGAACCGGCCA
>MU705874.1:0-15134 GCA_026770625.1 Nicotiana glauca
CGGAGGTGTTACTTTTAAGTTGTTGCAGTCGGGAGCCCGCCCGTAGAATGGAGGTGTTACTTTTTCAGTTTGTTGAGGTCGGGAGCCCGCTCGTAGAACGGAGGTGTTACTTTTCAAGTTTGAAAATTGAGGTCGGGAGCCCGTCCGTAGAACGGAGGTGTTATTTTTAAGTTGTTGCAGTCGGGAGCCCGCCCGTAGAACGGAGGTGTTACTTTTCAAGTTTGAAAATTGAGGTCGGGAGCCCGGCCGTAGAACAGAGGTGTTACTTTTTTAGTTTGTTGCAGTCGAGAGCCCGCCCGTAGAATGGAGGTGTTACTTTTCAAGTTTGAAAATTGAGGTCGGGAACCCGCCCGTAGAACGGAGGTGTTACTTTTAAGTTGTTGCAGTCGGGAGCCCGCCCGTAGAACGGAGGTGTTACTTTTAAGTTGTTGCAGTCGGGAGCCCGCCCATAGAACGGAGGCGTTTCTTTTCAAGTTTGAAAATTGAAGTCGGGAGCCCGCCCATAGAACGGAGGTGTTACTTTTTCAGTTTGTTGCAGTCTGGAGCCCGCTCGTAGAATGGAGGTGTTACTTTTCAAGTTTGAAAATTGAGGTCGGGAGCCCGCCCATAGGACGGAGGTGTTACTTTTAAGTTGTTACAGTCGGGAGCCCTCCCATAGAACGGAGGTGTTACTTTTTCAGTTTGTTGCAGTCGGGAGCCAGCCCTAGAACGGAGGTGTTACTTTTAAGTTGTTGCAGTCGGGAGCCCGCCCCTAGAACGGAGGCGTTACTTTTCAAGTTTGAAAATTAAAGTCGAGAGCCCGCCCGTAGAACGGAGGTGTTACTTTTAAGTTATTGCTGTCGGGAGCCCGCCCGTAGAACGGAGGCGTTACTTTTCAAGTTTGAAAGTTGAAGTCGGGAGCCCGCCCGTAGAACGGAGGTGTTACTTTTAAGTTGTTGCAGTCGGGAGCCCGCCCGTAGAACGGAGGTGTTACTTTTTAAGTTGTTGCAGTCAGGAGTCCGCCTGTAGAATGGAGGTTGTTAAATCTTAAGTTGTTAAAGAAGCCAAGAGCTCGCCTGTAGAATGGAGGTTGTTAAATCTTAAGTCGTTGAAGAAGTCAGGAGCCCGCCTGTAGAATGGAGGTTGTTATATTTTAAGCTGAAGAAGTTAGGAGCCCGCCTGTAGAATGGAGGTTGTTATATCTTAAGTTATTGATGGAGTCAGGAGCCCACCTGGAGAATGGAGGCTGAATTACCTTTAAATTGCTATTGAAGTTAGGAGCCCGCCTGCAAAACAGAGGAATACATTTCAAGATCAAATTAGAATTCAGTAAGGCGGAAGGTCACAACCAAAAATCCCCTGCATAACAATTTTTAATGAAGGAAGCAGTATCCCCAGCGGACAGAACAAAATGATGAAACTTGTGTTCAGAAAAAGCAAAAGGCCAGTGTCATACCCAGCGGTTTCCGCAAGAAAGAAGCACTGAAGGAAACACAAGCCGACAAGAAAGCAAGGAAACAAGAGCAAGTTGAAGATAGATAAGATTTGTAGTTCCTAGTTAGTCTAGCTTTTTGTTTTCCTTTTAGCAATGGTGTAATAAGGAGGTCGGTGAGTAGCAGCAGCCGCAACAACAGCAGTAACAGCAAAATCATAGTTTCATGGAAGTCCCAGCTACCAAAACTTCCCGAACAACATTGACCTGATTCACTTTTAAGCCAGGGATATGTAGGAGACCTTTTGAAGCAGAGGTTTGGTCAAATCTTTTCAAAAAATGCTTCACACGGAGTACTCAAACGGGCAAAAATCGCTCGCTCACTTTATCTTTGTACGAAAACTCTTCGTATTTTCGAACAAAGAGGGGCAGCTGTAAGCACGTGATTTTTAACCTATATGAGAAATACTCCCAAAAATCCAAAATAAAATATTTTGTGTTGTTTGCAAATTTTGCGGATTTTGTGTTATTTTCCTTTTATGGTTTTCATTTGTGCGTTCGTGTTTATATGTCTAAATTAATAGAAAAATACAAAATATATGTTACATGCTTATTTAGTATTTAATCGTGCATTTTGGAATTAATTAAACCGTAGTTTGGTTTTAAAAGAAAGAAAATCACAAAATATGTATTTGTTCTATTTTTGTCAATAAGTGTACAATTGCACGATTTTTGTTTCTAATTGGTGTCAAATCATGTCTATTAATTATTGTTAAGGGTTAATTAATATTTTTAAGGTAATTTTTGGGTTTTACAATTTATTGTAGAATTTTTGTTAAACAGGAATTAAAAGAAAATAAAAGAAAAAGAAGAGAAATGAAAGAAAAGAATAAAATCTGTTTGGGCCAAAAAATATAGCCCAATTCACACACCCCTTACCCCAGCCCAAACTATCCTCTTTAACCCGGTCCAATTGATCAATCTTCCCAGATGTCTAAACGATGTCGTTTTGTCTCACCCAATCCAGACCGTCGATCTCATTAGATCGAACGGTCCCGTCCAGCCTTCATCAATGTGAAACGACGTCGTTCCATGGCCAGGAGATCTCAACCGTCCATTGATCATGATCCAATGACTTGAAATCCATCTCCACTACCCGCATTCGACCCGGGACCCGTTCACTTCAAAGACCAACCCAGTCTCTATTTCGAAGCGACGTCGTTTCCATTAATGAATAGATCCAAGCCATTGATCTCATCAGATCGAACGGCCTGGATTCATTCCACCCTTTCACATATATATTTCAAACACACCCCCACACCCTCTAAGCCAAACCCCACCCTCATCGTCTCTAACGCTTCAGAGACAGACCCGTCTCCCTCCGCCTTCACCCACCGTCGACCACCCACCGAAAATCACCTCACGGCGGTTCCGGTGGTCCAAACGACCCCATTTTTACACCACTCCTTCCCCATAACCTCCCCATCTCCATGCCACCCTCAGCTTCCCTCGAATCTTAGACCAGCTCTTCGAATAAGCAAAACCCTAACAACCCCTCCGCCGTGTCCGACGACAAGTCTCCGATGACCTCCAAAAATACACCACAAAACCAACTCAACTTCCTCTTCCTGAATATCCAAACCTCGTCCTTCGAATCATACTTGGGCTCTTCGAATATCGATTTGAAACCAAGAACCCTAGCGCCGTCACAATATCCCTTAGTGGCGGCGCTAACCCTAAACCACCCCAAATCCACACCAGTTAACCTCTAGACTATCCTCATCCCAAATCCCATGAGGTTTCGGCTCGAATCGAGCTAGAAGTTGTCGAATGCTAAACCTACTGGACGAGACCTAAGAGCCAAAAGAATTCGAGGTCGTAATCAACCCTAGTCAAGTGTTCTCAATCGAGAACACTTGATTAAGGTCCATTTTGGCTTCAGAACTTTAGTCGAAATTTCATTTCGGGAGGATGGAAGTTAGCCTGTAATTTTAAGGTATATTCTTTCTTTTTTTCTTTTCTATTTCTTGTTGTTTATCTGTTAAGCCTCGTTGTATCTCATCATCTTTTATTCATTTCTCTCTTCTCCTTCGGACCTTTTTTTTTGTCAAGTTTTCTCTGTCAATTAGCATATGTTATAGTATGTTGAATGCCTCGAATTAGTCAGTGTCAAATAAGGCTTGGTATAAAGCCCTCACTACTCCTGTAATTTGTTTGGTGTTATTATGTGGTTCAAGTTATTTCATCTGTTGTTGTCTATCATTTTGTCGCATATAGATTCAGTGTGGTTACAATGTTCATTTGTTTGGGTTTTAATTTAGGTCTTTTTGTTAGTTCATTCCCATGTATCTGTGTCAGTCGAAATTGATCTTGTTAGTTCAATAGGATTTTGTCCTATTTCGTTGGTTTACTGTGATGCTATTCTAGCTTGAAATGCTGTTGGACTTGATTCGAGTCAAATTGATGATTGAGTTTAGTGATTCGAATACTTGTTTGTTCTGTTTAAGTTAGTTGGAGACATGCCCTTGAGTCTAAAGGTTTCAGGTTGAGCAGGACGAAGACAGAATACCTCGAGTGCAAATTTGGGGCTGAGCCGACGAACGCGGGTATGGAAGTGAGGCTTGACTCTCAAATCATCTCTAAGAGGAGTAGTTTCAAGTACCTTGGGTCAGTTATTCAGGGGATCGGGGAGATCGACGAGGATGTCACACACCGTATAGGGGTGGGTTGGATGAAGTGGAGGTTAGCGACAGGGGTCCTGTGTGACAAGAAAATTTCACCGTTACTAAAAGGTAAGTGTTATAAAGTAGTGGTTAGGCCTGCAATGTTGTATGGGACCGAGTGTTGGCCGGTTAAGAACTCACACACCCAGAAGATGAAAGTAGCAGAGATGAGGATGTTGAGGTGGATGTGCGGGCTTACAAGAATGGATAAGATTAGGAATGAAGATATTCGAGAGAAGGTGGGTGTGGCCCCCATAGAGGAAAAGATGCAGGAAGCAAGACTCAGATGGTTCGGGCACATTCATAGGAGGAGCACTGACGCACCGGCGAGAAGGTGTGAGCGACTGGTTGTGGTGGGCATAAGAAGAGGTAGAGGGAGACCTAAGAAGTATTGGGGAGAGGTGATAAGGCAGGACTTAGCGCGTGTTAGTATTACTGAGGACATGGCCCTTGATAGGGGATTGTGGAGGTCGAGCATTAAAGTTGTAGGTTAGGGGGAAGTTGTGNTTTCATCTATTTCGTATTTTCTATATTTCTTATATTGCTGCTATTTTGTTATTTTATGTTATGTTGTGTATTTTATGTTATTTTTACTATGAGTCTATTGATAGTACTAACTTATTGTCTCTTGTTGCTGTCTTGAGCCGAGGGTCTCCTGGAAACAGCCTCTCTGCCCCCCGGGGTAGGGGTAAGGTCTGCGTACATATTACCCTCCCCAGACCCCACTAGTGGGATTATACTGGGTTGTTGTTGTTGTTGTTGTCTGTTTAAGTTAGTTGATAAGATTGAATTGGTTATAGCTGATGGGCAGTAGATTTCAGTAGTTCTAGGGTTTGTTTTGGGATTTTAGAAGTTTTTGAAATGTGTTAGTTAAGTGGACTGTCAGGAGCATTAAACTAATACATTTGCTTAATAATAGTGGGGAACAAGAAATATGGTATTGGGAAGTAATTAAAGAATAGGCTGCCCATCACTTTGAATTAAAATGATTTAAACATATAGTAGTGGGTTGTAAGGGAATATGATGGGCAAGAATTTGCTGAATTGTTTAAGTGTTTCAAAGGGGCTGATAAGGGCTGGGGGGTTAGCATATAAAGAGAGGTACTTTGGACAGAATAGAGGGAGGATTTTTTGGACTCTAAGAATTGAGAGTTGAAAAAATCTGAGAACTAAAAACCTCACTGTCTCATTGAAGCCTCTCTCTTGCTTCATTGATTTCATTTTCCTGATTCAAATACACTAAGACTGATCTTAAGCAACTCTAGTGTATCTTTGAGTTCATTTGGGTGTTGAGTATTTGCTGTTGGTTTTCAACTGGTGTGGTTCATCTGCTACTGTTCCATTGCTGTTGGGGTTGTATTTACTGGTTTGTTGCTGGTGTATTGCTGTTATTACTGTGTTTTACTACTGTTGCTGATTCTTGGGTTTCTGCTGTGAATCCTCACTTGTTTACATTCTATTATCCAGGTACACACTCTCAGATTGTGTTGATGTAATTTCGCCTGTTGAACACGAAATAAATTTGAAGTTTATTTTCTGCCCTGGAGCTGCAATTTAAAATCTTATTAAGTCTAGATAGCCTGTCTACTATTTGATTGGATATTCATAGTTGTATTGACTGGACTGCAAATAGTTATGTCTCATGTTCATATGAATCTGTTTTCTCGCGTTGAGTAGTAGCTGTAGTTAATTCCCTGTTATCTGGTTCATGTGCTTGTTAAGCACTAATTGTAGTTAACTTCATACCAAATCAATAGAACAGCACGTGTTAGTTGATCTCTTTTCAGTTGGTTCGTGAATTGGTTTAAAAGCATGTTGATTAAGAGGCATTGTGTATTACAGTTGTGAGCATATTTAAATTTGCTAGTTTAGATGTTAGAGTTAAACTGGAATGTTAACATATTTGTTTATCTTCTAAAAATCAGAATAGCTTAGTTGTCCCCTTGAATGATTCAAGTGTCAAATTGGTATTGATCATTAGTAATAAGGTGTGCTTCAATTTAAACTTCGTTGTTGCAGTTTGGCTATCACTGTTAATAAGATGTGGGAACTCGTTGGTAGAAAAGAAGTAGGATAAATAAGTAAATGTAGAAAACCGATTTTTATAATCTGGGATACAGTACAGCGACTGCAAAACCAGTTAATTAGCATTAGGGATTAATTGGACCACTTAGGTTTCCATTCAGACGTCAGTTTGTGCTCCTGCCCAGAATCAACCTCTGAACCATGCTTTTCCGCTACAACTGGACGTGAAACATGTCACTTGGGCCAATTTCACCAATAGTAGGCCCAAAGTGTTGGGTCCTTTATATTTTTGAATAAATTACTGAGCATGCTTCATTTATTTATTTCATAAGCTACTGGGCCTGAATTGTTGGAGAGTGATTCATAAGACTTTGACATTTTTATCAATGATAATTAGGGCTTTTCTTTTATTCTTAGAGACACATTAAAATAGAAAATTATAGATTGCCTTAGGTTTGCCTTTTAATAATAAAACGAGATGAGCCTCGTTAAACAAAACAAATGAATTGCGGGGCCCTCAAATAAATATTATGTTCAGTTGCTTAGAACTCGGGAGGGGCCGTTTAGCGAACTTCACGGCCTTCCCCAAAATAATAACGCCTTAGACTCTTTAGGCGCAATTTTAATAAAATTACATTTCTAAATACGGGTGTGCATTTCATGCAACCCAAATCCAAATCCAAAAACGTTGAATAAGAATGTGTCGAGGATACGGGTGCATTTCATATGACGTAATCCGAAAACACGTTCTTAAACGATGTTCACTTTCGTAAAAAATAATTAAAAGTGATAAATAATTCTAAAATTGCACTATAGATTTAACATGTATAAAAAATCAGATTTAAGCAAAATATGACAGTTGAGAGACCATGCTAGAACCACGGAACTCGGGAATGCCTAACACCTTCTCCCGGATTAACAGAATTCCTTATCCGGATTTCTGATTCGTAGACTGTAATATGGAATCAACTTTTTCCTCGATTCGGGATTCAAACCGGTGACTTGGGACACCCTAAATCTCTCAAGTGGCGATTCCAACTTTTAATTATAAGTCCCATTTCGATTGTCCTTTAATTGGAAAAACTCCCCTTTACAACGCCCTTCACGGGGTGCGGTAGTGGAAAAAGGAGGTGTGACACCGGCCATGCTACAATTGTGACTTTAAATGAAAATGTAAACAACCAAGCATTGCAAATATGGGAAAATTATTACAAATAGGAGTGCGGAAAGGATTTAAAGATGCTGAAACTAAGGGATAACAATTTTGTAAATTAAGGAGAGATATGCAATGAGGGAGAGATCAAATAAATAATGCAAATAACTTAAGGAAATAAACAAGAGATGGAAGTTCAAAAAAGTTTTAGACAGCTTGTTTGAAAAAAATCTGAAAATAACAACTAATAAAAAGGGAGAGGGGTCCTAGGTTTATACATTACATGGATCATTCGCACAACACTGGTAGTCAATTGTACGCGAAGTGTTATCATGTAATCATCATCTCCATTTCTACCCTTCCCACTCGTTTAGGTATTAAAGCGCAGAATGGTATCGTTTACCTACTGCATGCTATTACCCATCCCAAACTATCAGTCCCGGGGTGTTAGGACTTCTAATCCTAAAAGGGAAGAAAGGGATGGGGCCTTCATGGAGTTTAAAAGGTTAAAATTCTAATTGCGACACTCAAAACAAGTAGCAAGTAAAAGGGGAGAACAAACAATCATACAAGGCTCAAATTAACCCCAGAAATCAAACAATCATTTGGTTTAGCACGCCTTAGCAAATACTGATTTAGGTCTTAGATTAAAATTACGCAGCGAGCGGACTAGTTCAACACATATATTTAGACAGAAAGTATGCATTAGGCAACTTGGATATAGTTGTCGGATATTAAAGTATTTAAAGAAAAGCACTGATTTTTAGAAGGTAACTAATGTAGAGGTGTTTTAAAAAAGGAAAAGGGGGGACTTCAGACTTAGGACAGCAAATAAATTTCAAAAAAGGGGTCGGAGGACTGTTTTAATTGCACATGCAGAAAGAGCAATTATTGAAATCCAGAAGAGATAAACTTTAAAGAGTAAATTGCAGAACTGATTTAAACAACGAGTTCAGGGATTGTTATGAAAAGAAATGCATTTAGGCAGAATATTAGAGAAACTGCGTTAGAAAAGATATGCAAATTTGAAAAAAACTCGATTTTTGGGACAAATACACACTGGTTTAAAAGAGTTTTATCAAAGGTTAAAGTTTTGAAAACGTTACTAAGTTAGGCGTTTAGGAACCAATTGACCAGTTATTACTGCTTTTAAAAAGCCAACGAGTTTGATGCAAAAATTCTATAGGCATGATATCTATGTTTTTAGCATTTGTTAATGAACTTGTGAAAAGATGCTTCCTAAATTTGCCTAATGAATATGCACATCCTATAGGCATGATATCTATGTTTTTAGCATTTGTTAATGAACTTGTGAAAAGATGCTTCCTAAATTTGCCTAATGAATATGCACATCCTATAGGCATGATATCTATCAATTTCAGGGAATTTACACTCGTGATGCATAGTTACAGAATATGAGGATTAAATCCTATAAACATGATTTCTAGGTGAGTGAAGTGTTAAATCCTATAGGCATGGTCTCTATGTGATTAAATCAGTATTAGAGCCCCTATAGGCAGGATTTCTAGTTTGATTAAAAAGTAAAGTCCTAAGTCATGATTTCTACCCTTTGGATGCAAGAAAATAAAGACCCCTCCCACACCCTTTTACTAAATTCCCCAAGTTTCATACAAAATTATTACAACTCAATAAATCAAACTGGAAATTAAAGATACATCAAAAGCTAACAGCTAGATCCAAGCAGCCTAATTCAATCTGGATGTCCAATAATATGTATTTAACCAACTCCGGGATCCATATTTTCAAAGCCTTCTCTTTATGCAAGGTGTTTCAAAGTTCCGAGGAATCTCAGGGATTCCAGGCATTGCTTAAAGCATGGCTTGCAAGAGAGGGGCAGACCTTATAGCTAGGAATAGGTGCAAAGTGAAAGGGAATTAGGGAGCCATGACAGGTGGTGGTCATACCTAGCCATAAGGTAAGATGGCACACCCCTGATCACTTGTTTAGTTGAACAAGTTAGGAGCAGACCTTTTGAAGGTCAGACCAAGGTCTGGATAGTTATTAGGACACTATCAGACCTAAGCCCAGGGCTCAAATATATAAAAAGGGAAAGGGAAGTGGGAATTGATTGAGTTAGGGGTTCAAAGAACCCAGTTCAAAGTCATAGACAGCAATATTATAGTGCTGCTATGCCTTGAACCATACTCACATACAAAGGGGAAAGGGAAAGGGTATTCACATAAGAAAAGTAGTAGCAAAGTTGCAGAAACATAGTGAATGAAAGCCAAACAGAATTAGCATGTAAACACATAGTGGAGTAGCATTATTTAAACTAAGAGAAACATACCAGTTGCAAAGTAAGAATAAGCAGAACACTTGAAAGTTCAGAGAGAACTCAAAGGTACTTCTAAATGTAAAGAGTAGAAGTAGAGAGAAGAAGAGAGTAGAAAGCAGAGCTATGTGTACAAGAGTGCAATTCGAGAGTCTGTTCAATTGTGTGGTCTCAAATGCAGAAAAGAAGTCTCCAAGTGCAGAAGGGTAGCCCCCTTTTATAGTGTAGAAAACAAGTAGGAAGAGGTAAGAAATAACTTTGAAAATCAGTCTCAATGATTTCCCTTCAGTCAGGGGATTTGATTTCAAACGGGTATAAAGTAATTAAGGAAAGAAAATAACTAAAAACCCTTTTCCAGAGTAACATAATAGGGGTAAATACACAGAGACATTATTTAAGGAAAGAGCCTAGTAGTACACGGTTTGGGCAAAAATAAGGATAGGCAATCAATCTACAGCCAGTAAAATCAGGAGTTGAGGTTTGGTATGCATGAATCCAACTAGGAAAGGTGGAGAGGGGTTTAATTTAGAGAAAATCAGTAACACTTAATCAAACCTTATAAAAAGGAATTCGGAATCAATCACAATTTGGCAAAAGGCCTTTTTGAAAGAGAAGTTTATCATATATAAAGCATACAGACATGTAAAACAAGAGAGAGACTAGTGTAGAAAAAATTCAGAGTCATAACAAAGAGGTCGATTTCATTTTTGTAGACTCGAAATGAGTCTGAGAGAGTCAAGGGTCCTGAATAGAACCCTAGCCCAAACACAAAGTCAAGCCTGCCCAAAAACCCTCAAATACTAGGGTTTCCGATTCGAATCAGATGTATAGACGAGAAGACAACAACTAGAATAGGCTCAGTAGTCTTTTTCAGAGACTTATGAGAAAACAAACAAATAGCATAGTAGGTTCAAGGCAAATGGAATGTAGAAACCAATTTGAAGCATAGGGAACACTTTTAAGCAAAGCTTGTCACTCAAACAAGTTCAGAAGAGAAGAGGCGATATAAGCTTAGGAAAACAGTAGATGAAACATACTTAGAACTCAAAACGAAAGTCGAGTAAAGGAAAACAAGGGATTAAAAACTCAGTAAAAATACAGTAAAGGGACTCATAAGATAGACATGTAAAAGCATACTATAGAAACCAGTAGAAGAAAGAACAGAGCACAAATAGAAGAACATGCATAATACGGCAAATACAAGAACACGGGAGCAAACACGCGAGAAAAGAACACAAGAACATGGCATAGACAGATTCACACAAAGAAAAGAAGGAAAAGAAAAGTCAAAAAACGTCTTAAGATTTCTTCAGAAACCCTAAATCGGAAACAAATAAATTTTGAAAGGAAAATTGGGGAAAACGTTTTAAAACTCCATTAGAGCACAGATATAGCATAGATCAAGAAGACAACCAGAGAAAAAAACCTCGAATAGCTTTGGGGTTTCAGAGAAACCCTAGAAATGAAAAGGCTTGGAAGAAAGTCTGGTCTTGAGCCGGAGATGGTAGAAATAGGCTCCTAATGCTTGGACACGTCGGAGCAAGACCGGAAATGCCAAAGAGACTCGAATCGGCCAAGGTCTGGGCGAGGACCTTCGGGGTATAGCCTCAAATCTTCCAAGAGCACACGTATATAAGCAGGAGGGGGTGAGTAGAGGTTGTCCATGGCTAGATTAGCCATGGATTCTGGTGGCTTTTAGGTCGGAGAGGGAGGTAGGGTTTCAGAGGTTGAGAGGATTCGAGAGAGACGAGGGATTTCAGAGGTGGATTTTAGAGAGAAATGAGGGGTTAGGGTTGGGCTAGGTGAGTTTAAAAAGGAAAGGAGTGATCGTGGCCATTGATCAAAAGGATCAACGGCCAGGATTAAAAGAAATTCGGGCGGGTTAAATAGTTGGATCAGGGGGTTGGGTTAAAACTAGAATTGGGGCCGGACCAATTGGGTTTGAAATTGGGTTGATTTCAGGCTAAAATTGAAATGGAATTGGGGTTCTAATTGAAATGGAATGACGCCAAAACTTAAATAGCCAGTTTTTCCCTTTTATTTTATAAAAATGATAGAAATGATTTTGAAATTAAATTAAAGGTACTGAATCAGTTAATGATATATAAATATTAATTTAAAAATACTGGAACTAATTTTATAATTATAAAATACTATAAAATCTTAAAGAGGCTAGTATTGCAATTATATGCAATTTATTTTTAAAAATACCAAACGAATTTGTAAAAATATGCAAAAATCATGTTAACTATACTTTGATGTAAATATGAGAATAAAAATAAATTGTCCACCAAAATGATAGTTTTGGAAATAATTATCGGATTTTATGGTATAAAAATAGGCAATAAATTGGTTTAAAATCATTAAAAATGCCAAAACCCTTTGGTGTACTTATATATGCTATTTTAAAAGTATTTTGGGTATAAAAATACATAAGAAAAAATTAGGTATCAACAGCTAACCGTGCACTTCCCCCTCACCTTTTCAAGTTAAAGACAAAGAGAATATAGCTTACAAAGACCCAATAAAGTTGGGCTGACACATGAAAAAATAGCCAAAAAAATGTAGAATATGTAACTCTTTTTGGTGATATTTGACTTTTGACCTTTGCTTGTCATGTGGGAAAAACTTAAGGTCAGAAGTTAAAAGTGTTGCCCATAAGATTTTGGGATATTTGAATCTATACCCAATTTTGGGATCACCATTGAAGTTATACTATTTTGCACAAAAAATTTCAAGTTTACCCACTTTATGATCAAATTCAGACTTTTTTTTTGGTAACTAAATTTTTTTTTTATCACCAAGTAGCAATTACAAAATTATAGCATAGCTAACACAACTTGTTATTCTTCTCTATACTCATCTTATTATACTACCTAGAAACATAGGCTATACATACAAGATTTATTTCTAAGAATGACTTTAACACTAACTATATAGGCTATTTCCTTTGAAATCTGCTCCCATGTTCTGTTTTTCTTCTCAAAACTATGTCTATTTTTTTCTATCCGTATGTGGTAAGTTACTTCTGCATATATCACTTTGAACACCTGTGCATGCTGATTTTTCCCTTTAGCTTCAGAAATTGACCATTTTAGGAACTGTTGCCAATTGTCAACTCCCAGAAATTGCCTACCAATCCAGCTACATATTTACTCCATACTTGAGTAATATATTCACACCGCCCAAACAAATGATCTCTTATTTTCACTTCTTTTCTGCATATTACACATTCTGTATCAACATTAATCTTCCAGTTTGCCAGCCTGTCACATGTCATCAGTCTTCCCTGTATCATGAGCCACATTATAAACTTTGCCTTTGACCTTGTAGCATTGTGAAACATCAATGACTTCCATTCCATCCTTTTGTAGTCACCAAGTAAATGAAGGTATATTTGTCTAATCATGTTTTTTTCTGGTTTGGTAGAAATTGCCTAGCTTCCAGTACACTATGTGCCTCAATTACTTTCCTTACCATCCAACATGCTTACTGCGGTATTGACATTGTACTCATTTTATGAGTCTTGATATAGTAAGTATGAATCCAGCGGATTCACAACTTGTCTTGTTTATGAGCTAGATCCCAGCAGGTTTTGGCAATAGCTGCCTTGTTCCACAAATTCAGACTTATCGGGTTTAAAATTAATGGGAAAAATTTATCTGAAGTGCAATGCACTTAACTCCAATTAAGTTTAAAGTGCAAAAATTATACTTAAGACGTACTTAAAGTCAAATAGGTCTAAAGTACAATAAATATTGTGATTCACTTAAGGCCTTATAAGTCCGAAGTGAAAATATTGCACTTAAGATGCTCTTATGGCCAAATAGGTAAGAAGTGAAACCAATGTTTTCATACACTTAAGGCCAAATAGGTCTGAAGTGCTTGCGCAGAAACAAACAAAAACTTATTCTTCGAACTTTAATAATCCAACACACGATTCAACACCTAAATCTACTTCAAATGAGCTCAAATTTGATGCATAACCTCCAAATATCATAAAAAATACATCTCAATCATTAATTTATCAAAATAACAATAATCTAATAAATTTATTTTGCAATTAAGTAGAAAAAGAAGAAGAAGAAGAAGTCTTAAGTAGTAGCATAGAAAGAAGCGCCACAATAGTTCACTACTATAAAATACCATAAACCACCTTAAAATTTGTTCACAAAAACTATGTAAATTCACTGTCATCTTTGTTTTCACAACGACTAAGAAGAAAAAAATAAAAAGAAGAAAAGGAGGAGGAAGAAAAGTCATAAGGTTATCTGTACTTTGGGTACTAGTTAAATTTTTTTTAAGAAGTGGGTACAAGTTAAATAAGGGTGACTAAATAGGATGCCCTATAAAAAAAAATATGGCAAATATTGAATAATACTTATTAAAGTAGAAGTTCTGCCCATAGGACAAGCGAAGATAAAACGTCAAAACCATTCACTTGAGTTATTTGTGTACTCCGTCGAGCAGGAGAATGCTCAGGTCCGTCTATGTGTGATTCTTCATTTGGTTCCTAAAACGTGAGGTACTTCACCCAAAAAGAGCAATATAAGAAAGAGCAAATTATGTTATATATCCATCAAAGATAAAATATTTACCCGTTTTCACCCATGTTCATTTTTTTTACATTTTATACCTGTCACGACCCAAAATCCACTAAGGGTCGTGGTGGCGCCGGACTCCTCTGTCAGGCCAGCAAACTAACTCATCAATTAATTCCCCTTTTTATACTTTTGAAAATCTAAGGTTTTTCCTTCCATTTTTATAAATAAAAGTTCACTACTAGAATTCAAATTTAAATAATAACAGTTAGAATAAATCCGTTGTAAACGTTTCCCAGAAATCCGGTGTCACAAGTACATGAGCGACTACTGATAAGAGAAATAAAATACAACATCCGGCCGGAATACAGTGGGCGGAAAGTAAATACAGACATTGGAAGGAACTACTCTAGATACGGTTGCCTCAATGATGCAACTCACCTAGTCCCAGCGTCATTCATGCTGCTACACCCAATAGGCTGCTAGAGGTGTATATATACCTGTGCAACAAAAATGCACAGAAGTGTAGTACGAGTACGTAATCAACGTATACTCAGTGAGTATCCTACCTAATCCCGAAGGGGTAGAGACGAGATGGCCAACTCCGACACTCACTAGAGGTCAATTAGCAATATTCTATAAGTGCGAGAATAATCATGGATTTGCATAAAAGTTTCGAA
Source organism: Nicotiana glauca (assembly GCA_026770625.1). Taxonomy (NCBI): domain Eukaryota; kingdom Viridiplantae; phylum Streptophyta; class Magnoliopsida; order Solanales; family Solanaceae; genus Nicotiana; species Nicotiana glauca. The sequence continues at coordinate 14,827 of MU705874.1, forward strand.
TTGTGAAGCCAGCAAACAGGTAAACACCTTCAATAATAAATCAAGGGCTTCTAAAATCGGTTCTTTATTATCTTATCCATTCATGTCAAGCCACATAGGGCCAATTCCACATTACAAATTTCCAAGTAACAGATAAACATGCGCAAATCATGTCGAGGTCGACGGCCCGCTCCAACATAATATAAATTGTGCACTGCCGAGGGTCGAGCGGCACAAACCATAGATGCATCTATTATCACCGAGGCGTTCGGCCCGTTCCATAATTAAACACATATCCTGCTCGCTAATCATTCATGCGACGCAGGCAC